>VUQH01090339.1:1410-43660 GCA_015106775.1 Etroplus canarensis | reverse complement strand
CAGCCGGCCGAGCGGAGATCTCCACGCCTCTGTGCTCGGCTGCCTGAGCAGTGGACACCACACCGGCTGCCTGAGTCGTGGTCTTCACGCCACTGCGTTCGGCCACCAGAGTGGTGGTCTTCATGCCGGCTGCCTGAGCGGCCATCTCCTCGCCACTGCGTCCGGCTGCCCGAGTGGCGGTCTTCACGCCTCTGTGCTCGGCCGCCTGAGCAGCAGACACCACGCCGACCACCTGAGCGGCGGCCCCCACGCCACTGCATGCGGCCACCAGAGTGGTGGTCTTCACGCTGGCCGCCTGAGCGGTCCCCACAGCACTATGGAAATCCAGTAAATTATCTTTATATTTATATTTTTACTTATTCAGCTCATTCAACTGATATTTTACTTTTGTATGTAACTTCCTTTCATTTCTGTAGCTTTATTTATTGGGATATTTGTTTTTCCATAGTGCATTTTATTTTACTGAGGTATATATTTACTCTATTTTGCTACTGGCTTGTGCTTAAAGTTTTGGCTGCTGTTATGCAGGAATCTACTAACTTGTGGGATAAATAAAGAATATCATAGCTTGGCATTTTCATTAAGCTCTCAGCTTGTCTTGAGTTGTAAATTAAGCACAACTTTTTCATTTATAGCAGTGCACTTTGACCCTAAAGCCCACACTTACTGACAATATACAATGAACATCCTGTTTATTAGGCACATCTTGCGAGTACTGGGTGTGACCCCCCCCTTAATATTTAATAGCATAGATTCAACAAGGTGCTAGAAAGACTATGCCTCCCGGTAGCATCACCTGCCTTTATGTCATGAATTGCAGCGAATTTGGAGAGAGAGGACACAAATGCAGGACTCCAGGAAGCAAGCTGAAAATTAAGAAAAGGTGAGCTTCAATTGCTTAGAAAGTCCATAAAGTACAAACAGGCATGGAAACAGAGGTGCCTGGATGGTGCATATGTGAAAAATAAACGGTTAAGTTCAAAGTAATTTTGAAAATCTATTGCATTTCAATGCACATGTAGTGGTTCTGGGTCTGATTCTGCTTCAACTGTGTACAGTTGAACTCTGGGCTTGGTTGCCAGCACAAAGCTCTGGTAGAGATTTTTTTTTTCATTTTTACTTGGCCAGCTAACCAATCAGAGCAGACTATGCTTTTCAGAATGGGGGAACTTAAAGCGACAGGAGGGTTTTAGATAGGCCATAAATTTCAGTAGACCTAATAAATAAAATTACTTGAATGAACATAAAGAGGTTTTTAAACTGTAATGCTCTTTTGCGTTTGTTTATTTCTCAGGTATGTTTCAGGTATTGCCTTACACAGGAAAGCCCTCATCCCTCCCCTGCGCTAAAATATTGACTTTTTGAGACCTCTGTTGACAGACCAGCTGACAGATGCTCTGTGCACTAAGTGGTGTGTCTTTGTAGAAAACACAAATGCGCACACACACATTTGATGGATTGTGTGGTCTTGCTGCTGAGTCAAAGGGTGACAGATACGTGGAATGAGGCGACCGGTCAATAATTTGACTGACAGGTTCCCAAGAGTATCTGACCTGTAAGGCATAGAGAGCATTTCACAGTGAAATTAATCTTGTTATCTGGACAGCATTTATAAACCAAATTATCTGGAGTCCAGTTGATTTAAAGGCACAGGAGGTATAGCAGCCTTAACTCTAGTTTTTGAGATTTTCCTCTGTGATTATTTATCAGGAAATGGGACACCAGAAAATAATGTAAAATCCAAAAATAATAATTCTTTAATCCAGAAAGGCAGTGGTCATGCACAGGTGATCAGCAAGAAAGGCAAACAAATCCAGCAAGGGGTAGACAACATTCAGAAACACTCTAAACAGGTATACAAAAGTACACCAAAGATTAAACTCTTGATAACAAGGACCATGGGAAATTGCCTAGAAAGCCTCACTAGTAAAACAAAATAAACTGATAACTGGGGAGTGCAAGTAGGGGCTGTATGAGGTGATTTAATGAATGGACACGTGTGACATAAAAATGGTAGGAAACAGTACAAAGGTGGGAAGCAGAACCAACTCAAGAGTATAACAGAGATTTTGAAATAAAAGAGAACTTGACCAAAGAGAAACCCCAAATCAGGACATCCATCAAATAGTGGAACCTTATTAGTGAGATCCAATTCAAACATTTGGTGCTCCAGTTCATGAAAGCCATGTTTTTGAAACAGAAAAGAAATGTCCAAGGATTTTTACATCCATCCATCCATCAATCAATTTTCTTAAGCCCTTATCCAGTTCAGGATTTAAAGAGGTGTGTGGGAAGCTCACATACGGTACAGCCTAGACAGGTCACTAGTCCATCACAGGGCCAGTACATAGAGGCGGTGAAGTACTACTACTGTATGACCAGTTTAAACCAATTAACCTAACATGGATATTTTTGGACTGTTCAATGAAGCCAGAGTACCTGGAGAGAACTGATATAGGCACAGGGGATGACATGCAAACTCCTTATCAGAAGCCCCAGATTTGAACAAGGAACCTTCTTCGTGTGAGGCAACAGTGCCAAACGGGGGTTTCTTTTACTCAAATATAGTCGACACTGTTGGTTATGATTACGCATTAAGAATATGAGAAAAATGCATCTGGATATAAAGTTGGGAGCACCGACAACCAGCACGACTAAAATGAATCACCAGAATTTGAATGTGAACCTGGGAATTCACACATACCTCCTCCAGTGTAATTAATGTTGGAAAGCTGTCAAATTCTTCAGCCATCAGTGTGGAAACTGAGTCATTTTAAGCCACTTGCCTGGATGAAGTCGAGCTGTTAGTTTTGGGAGTTTACGAAACAGAATTACAGTTTGCCTTGAGGAACAGCGGGCTCAACTTATAAAGACAAATTTACTCTAACTTCATTTTCTCTCTTGAGTGTGAAATTGTCTTTAGAGCCTCACACTCTAAGAAGATTGTAAAAGATAAAATCACATTACTCTCTTGTAACTGGATGCACATTTATGTTTTACTCATTCTGACTAAAGGGTTGTGAATCTCGTAAAAAACAACTTAAGAAGAGCTCTGAGAGCATGGGGACTGATGCTGGCCTCAAATGATCACACAAGTCTTCAAAATGAGTCTCTGGCTGTAAAAACATGGCCACTGTAGAATACAGTAACTGAATAACTCCAGACTTAAACATTTTACTTTTCAGGCAAGGACCGTTTACAGTGCTGAAACCTCATGTGGATAAAGCAATCAAACCCAAGGAGTGATATCTCTGAAGTAATGAAAAACAAGCAAATATTTAACAAACATGAAGGACAACAAGTGCTACAAATGCAGCACCTACACCTTAAACTCCAATTTACAGGATATTCCCGTTATCAAAGTCCACATTTAAATCCACCAGACTTTACTAGGGTGTGAATTCAGTACAGGTGACCCACATAGCGGGGCTGTAAGTACCAAAAGTAGTCCAGATTAGGCCCCATTTATCTTAATGTCTAGAAGGAAGCTAAAGCTGGGTATGCTTTACCCCTTGACAAGTGCATAGCCTATCAGTGTGTCCCTTGGTGTCTTACTCCTGAGCCATCAATGTATGAGGTTAATCCTTCCTTTGTCTACTCAGGAAACTTCTTAATCTTGGTTTCGTATCCTGGTTAAATAAAGGTAAAATATATTTAGATAAATTTAATATATCTATATAAATATAGTATATCCATTAATGCAGTGTATTATCTGCATAGAAAGTACAGATGAAGATTCGAACAAAAGCATTGAGCCACCTACACATTACACCTACAGGAGTTTTTTTCTTTTTCTTTTTTACAGTCCATCTGTATTAACATGGAGTCAGTCTGCCCTTTGGAGCTGTAACAGGTTCCGCTTCTCCGGGAAGACTTTCTACAAGATCTTGAAGTGTGTCTGTGGGATTTTTGCCCATTCTTCCAGAAGAGCATTTGTGAGGTCAGACACTGATATTGGATGAGAGGGTCTGGCTTGCAGCTCCATTTTATTTCATCTTGAAGATGTTGAATGGGGTTGAGATCGGGACACAAGTTCTTCTACACCAGTCTCATCCATGTCTTTATGGATCTTGCTTTGTGTACTGGGGCACAGCCATGCTGGCACAGAAAAAGGTCTTCTTGAAACTGTTTCCACAAATTTGGAAGAATAGAATTGTCCAAAATGTTCAGGTAAGCTGAAGCATTAGAATGACCCATTGTTTCACTAATGTTTGTAAAGGCAGACTGCATGGCTAGGTGGCTGATTTTATACATCTGCTGCAGTGGGACTGAATGAAGGTCCTGAACTCAATGATTAAGAGGTGTGGCCCCATAGTTTTAGCCCATATATTGTAGCTTCTAGGGCTGAACTGTGAAGCCAGCATGGAGTGTTTGAATGTGAGTTCCTTTTACTGGCCACCCTGGGGTGACCCCTGTGGTCACAAAAAGACTTGCAGTACAACTGGATGACCAAGATGTTGTTGTTATTTTTTATCATCAGATGTTAAAAAAATGTTTATGCTCATGTAAATATTCCTAAATACCATACTGTTTTTTCCATTATATAAAGGTGAAGCAAAAATAAAGTAAAGTATTTTATTTACATGTATGAAGGAAATATTCTAATAAGAAAGAACACAAAAAATGTACCTTCAGCTGCTCCCTTGTATCCTCCCCAAGAGGTCAGCAGAGCAGATTAATCCATATTGGTAAAGGTTTTACACAGGATGCCCTTCCTGACACAACCCTCCATGGTGAGAGGAGAATCAAACCAGGGACCTTTTGCTTGTGAGGCAAATGCATAAACCACTATACTACCAAGACACTCAAAGAACACAAAAAATATTTAGGTAAAATGTTTAAAGTTATTTTCCATCCATTTAGGTTACAAAATTTTAACAAATTAGTAAACACAATGAGATGCATGTTTATCAAACATAAACAAAAGGAGTAAAACTACTGTATTTTAAATTTATGACAAATGACAACTTTAATAGTTTTTAATTTATGCCATCTCTTTACTATCTATTTAAAACACAATTTTTGACTGAATGTGAGGTTTGTCTTTGTGAGAGGCATCACGTGCCAAACAGGAACCTCCAGGACCTCGGGGGAATTTGGGGTGGCCCAGATGTCAAATAAAATACTGAACATGCACACACATCCAGTCAGACAGGAGAATGAACGGATGGATGGATGAAGGTATTACCCCGACGAGCTGTAGTGAGCAGGACTCCCTCAGTGTTTGGTGTCGGCTCAGAGCGTCCGCCACTGAAGCGGAGGTGAGTCAGACTCCAGACTTCACTTCGGATCATTGTCACAGGCCGTGTGTCACCTCACGCAAACACGCCCCTCACATACACATACGGAAACACACACCCAGTACCGAGAGCAATGGCAGCAGACAGGCGATGGTCTGCCAGAGAGAGCTGTCAGGACCTATTGTTGCTGGGTCCCACAATACCTGCCTTCCTTAGACTCTGTGTGTGTGTGTGTGTGTGTGTGTGTGTGTGTGTGTGTGTGTGTAGCTTTATCTTTTTTGCACGGCTGATCACCTTTACATTACTTATACCTTTGTGTTCCCTTTTGCCTTCCCTTCCAACCCCTCAGTTCCCTGTGACATTGAAGCCTGACCTTACCTTGTTCTTTCTCCTTCAACACGCACATACTGTCCAGAAGTCTGGAGCTACCCTTCATTCCTTTATATTTTGCCAGGAAAATGGAAAACAGGTGCCATGATTTATTGAAGTGTGTAAACATAAATGGAAGTACAGTACATAAGGCAAAATCAGAGTTTATACAATTCTAACCAGCTTTAAGGTCAATATTTGGGATGACCACCTTTAGTGTCCAGAACAGCCTGAACTCTGTTAGGCAAGCTTTCTCTAAGTAGTCTTCACGAATGGTTCTCTAGGCTTCTTGAAGGACATTCCAAAGCTCTTCTTGAATGTTAGTTGCTTTTGTTCCATTCTCTGTCAAGATGATCCCACACTGCTTCAGTAATGTTGTGGTCAAGGCTAAAGGGAGGCCTGTCTATGACCGATAGTGTTCCATTGTGCGTTCTTCTATCCAGGTGGACTATTAAAGCATTGTCAGTGTGTTTGGGATCAGTGTCATGCTGTAAAATGAAGCTGTTGCCAATCAGACACTTTCTAGATGTCCAAAGAAAGACTTGGAGACAGCTTCATAAAGCCTAGAGAACTATTGCTTACGACCACTTAAAAATTACAAGAAGAAAGAAGAAAAATGTGAAGAAATACAATTCTTTTGCACAATGTTGTATTTCATTATTTCCAGTTTTCATGAATTATGGTCATTGCTTTTCTGTCTCTCCTTTTTCATTTGTAAGGACATTAGACCGATATCAGTGATATCTTTAAGGTTTATCTTTATTGTCCCAATGGAGGAAATTTATTTTGCAGCAAGAGCTCAGGTAATAAACCACAAACAATAGCAACAACCAAACAAATTACAGGAAATGGACAAAAGGTGATCCCACGTATACAAAAATTCTAAAATAAGGCCAGAAATCCTGAGAACTATTTGCTGTTAAAAAGACATGGAGTTGGCATTGAAACAATGCTCAGCTGGTACTAAAGGTTCTACAGTATGCAAAGAAAACATCCTCCACGCCATTACACCACCATCAGTAGTCTGAACTGTTGATATAAGGCAGGATGGATTCATATTTTCAAGATGTTTGTACCAGATTTTCATATTACCATCTGAAATTCACAACAGAAATTGAGACTCATCAGACCAATCTTCTATTGTCCAATGTTAGTGAGCCCATGTGAATTTTAGCCACAGTTTCCTGTCCTTAGCTGACAGGAGTGGCACCTGGTGAGGTGCTGCTGCAGCCCATCTGTTTCAGGGTGTTTTGCATTCAGAGTTTCTCCTCTGCATACCTTGGTTGTATCGGTTGGTTATTTGAGCTCCTCTTGCCTCCCTATCATCTGGAAGTAATCTGGCATTTCTCCTCTGATCTCTGGCTTTAAAAAGGCAATTTTGCCTTGAGAACTGCCACTCACTGGACATTTTCGCTTTTTCTGACCATTGCCTGTAACCTCTGGAGATGGTTGTGCTGGAAAATCCTAGTAGATCAGCAGTTTCTCACTCAGACCAGCCCAGCTGGCACCAACAACCACGCCACTCTTTAAGTCACTTAAATCACCTTTCTGCCTCATTCTGACACTCGGTCTGGACTTCAGCAGTTCATCTTGACCATGGTGGCATACCTCAACGCATTGAGTTCCTGCCATGTGATTGGCTGATTCAGTAAATGACATTAAAGAGCAGCTGATGTGGATAGGGCTTGAAGAATATTCCTTTGTTGAGTATTATGTATATACTCTAGGGAACACACATAGTCCTTGGTGTGAAACCCTGTTCATGGCTGCGCTTCAGTCATTACTGCATCTGATAATGAAAGGGTCATGTGTGTTGATGGCTCATAAAATACACCCATCTTGGATTGATAGTGTGTTTCAAAGGTAATTTATATCATAAAGGTTTAAAAAGGTTTGTCCTTTTAGAAGGTATCGAGAAAATCCTCCATTAAGCAGTGAAGTCCTACATCAGCCTTCCCTGTTCCCACACTTTCCTCACCCACCTGTGTCCCTGTGGTGCAGTTTAGCTTTATTAGTCCTGATGGAGCAGTTAAACCACTTTACAGCATAAATCTGCCCTTTCAGTCTCTTCATCCTCTCCTCCCTCTGTGGTTTTTCACTGGTCTCGTGTTTTTTTTCCCCCCTTCTTCTCTTAAATGATGAAGGTGCCAAGTTAAAGCTGCACTAATTGATTTTACACACACTGATGACCTTAAAGAACAGCAAGGACATCAGTGTGTTTTCCCTATCCATCAATGGACACCAAAAACGGTAAACTGTGTCAAACAATTTTGATAACCAGTAATGAACTGAGTCATTATAGACAATAATGCAGAACATTCAGATCCAATTTGGTCCATAGCTTTGCTTTTAGACTTTTTGTCACAAAAATTGGATCAATTTGAAGATGTCATTTTAGAACTCACAAAGAACATTTTTCCTGACTAGTAATAATAAAAAATAAAATAGATATTAGATAATAAATATTATAATAAAAAACTGAAATATCAAATAACAGGGTATCTGCACTGAACAACAACACACAACAACAAATATAAAGGTTCCCTAAACTTTCATCATGTGTCTGCACCACAGCCACTAAAAATCATTGTTATCAACATAAAACTGTTGAAATCAGACACTGCTAAATTGTAAACTGCTGCTTAATGTTAATGTTAAGGAATTTAGGTTTGATTATTAAAAGATGGTGGCTTTTGTTGACATGAACTCCTCTGTCTGCAGACTTTCTAAAGTGCTTGATCTGAAGGTAACTGGACATCTCCTGGTTCTTGAAGACGTTCCACCTCTCATCTCGGTGACTACACCCTGTAACTTTGTGTGGTCTGCCACTTGGTGCTGAAGTGCTGTGGTTCCTAAAACATTTCCACTGTGTTATAATACCACATATAGTTGATATGTCTAAGCGGGGGGAAAAAAAAAATCATGAGCTGAGTTGTTGCAGTAGTGGTATCCTATTACAGTACAACACTGGAATTTAGTGAGCTCTTTAGAATGATCCACTCTTTCACAAATGCTTATAAAGGCAGACTGCATGGCCAGGAGCTTGAGTTTATACACCTGTGGCAATGGGACTGAATAAATCTGTCATAATTTAGAATGGACCCAGACTTAGACCCAAAACTTAGGTAACATTTATTCAGGTTTGTTTTCCTGAGACAAGTAGTGGATGTGTTACATTGCTGGGAGCTGGGACTGGGCAGGCAGGTGTAATTCAGTCCAGAGAGTTTGCTCCAGAGGCATCTGGCTGGCGGGTGATCACAGAGGTTAGAGGGTCTTGGTCCAGTCCTTCTGAGGAAGCTTCAGAGGTGGCTCGGCACACACGATGGAGAGTTCCAGTAAAAGATGAGAGGACAATATGATCAGTCTGGCAAATGACAATCTGACAAAGATGTTGGAAAAGAACCAGATCTTAAATGTAGCAGGAATAGGTGGAGAAGATGGCCTCTAGGAAGGACCAATCGGGGGGGGAACGAAGATGCCACAGGGAAGGGGAGAGGCAGCAGCCCAGATCATGACAGAAACACCTGAATTCAGTGATTAAGAGATGTGGCCCAATAGTTTTGCCCATATAGTGTATATCACACTTCTGTTACAAGATAAGCAATCATATTCACTTCACCTGTCAGCAGTTTAATGTTGTGTGCAGTCACTGTTTTTTTCCAAAAATGCCAAACTTAGTTTGAATGTTTACCTGTAAATTTAAATTTCCTTTGCATTCAGCCTGTAAAAAGTGGGGATCCTCCTCACTACTTTATTTAATCCTGATTTGCTGAGTATAGTCTTACATAAAAAATCTTTTCCGTTGTAGCTTTGAAGGTTAAATAAATAAAGTGCCCTAAATGTCTTCCTGACTCCCCTTTCAAACAGATATGTGGCTATATTTCATTAGTTTAAAATAACACAGATATGCTGCCAAGACTGACTAGCAGATTGACGGAGGTAAAAACTGTTCTTGGCTAAATGAAGCGTGCAGCTGCAGCAGAGCATTTGGCAGACAGCACTTCTCTGTCATCCAGTGATGTCTCCGATTCATTTCCTTGAGACCTTCTGCTTTGTTGCCAAACAGATTAGAATGAGCAACACCAACATCTACACTGATGGCCTTGTAATCTTCAGACTATGGAAGAATAGCCCGAGGAAAATGCAGCAGAAGCTCTGTAAGGAGAACAGTAGTAGGCTGGAAATATGAAAAGTGTTTTTATTGGTCTGTGAAGTTGGGCAACATTCAGAAACTAATTAGAATCTTTTAAAAGTTCGATTTGTTTGTTTTCTTCTCGTCTACACTTATTTTCCTGCTGTTTGTGTGAATTCTAACAAATGCAAATTAATGAATTATATTATATTCCAACCCTAATTATCAACTGTTCTTGATTATTTCCTAATTAAAGCAAAACTGATTATCACAGTTAACAAAAACATGGCCTTTTCAAGATAAGAAGAACAGCAGCTTTGGAAGTTTATCAATGGCAATGGCCGTTTAATACGTGTCTATAAAAGACAAATAAGGTCGTGCAGCAGAAGGCAGCTCATTTTGTATCTGATGGTCTTTTGTTTTTGTTCGACTCCACTGCAGAGTTTGGATACGTGCACAAACAGAAACGACCTTTTCCTCAAAGGTCAGTAGCATCGCACGTACTGTACCAAAACTCAGAGGTGCCGGGCTGCATGTTTCACAGTCTAACAAGCAAACATTACACTGCAGCTTCAGACAACACTGTGTAATTCATAATCAGACTCTGAGTCAGATTAATTACCAAGTACAATGCTCAGGCAAGAGTTAGCATCTTTCGCCTCGCTGTTTCTCTTATTTTCCCTGCACCGGTAACAAAAAAAAGACAAGCACACGAGGGCGTGCAACACTTTTGCGGGATGGACTGACACAGTGTTAAAATTTCAAGTTTGAGCAACATAAATGAGAATTTTGGAACCTGTTTAAAAGTCAGACAGTGAGCAGAAAATTAATCTGTTTTTTGATCATTTATATGATCAATAACAGTTTCCTAGAAGCTGCTAAATTTCAGCATTTTAAGTGTGTGCTGTTATTTCACACTGAAAGTTCTGTGGGCATTCATCACTTGTTTCTGACAATTTCATTGATCACCCGATCAGTTGAGAAAATCAACAGCAGATTGACCAATAAAGAATAATAATAGCTGCAGCACAAGAAATTTTACAACTAAGTTACGACAATGGGCACAGACGTCCATGTTGGGGTCAACTAAACCTGTACATTAAAATTTGTGGTTGTTGACATTTTTTGTTATAGGTGTCGCATTTATTTAAATTTTTGCTAGAAAGTCCCACAGAGATACTAATTTTCTTTACAGGATAGACCTGGCTAAGGTAACAGCCATCTATAAATCTATACAGTTATGTCCATAAGTATCTGGACATTACACTTGTTTTGTAATTTAGTTTATGTATACCACCACAATGGATTTTTAAAGCAAACAGTCAAAATTTTATTGAAGTGCAGATTTTCAGCTTCAAGGAGTTTAACAAAAGAATTACATTAACAGTTTAGGAATTACAGGCTATAAGCCTGTTCAAGTGTAGGTCTTTCTGGACAGTATTTTGCACACTAATTTCAATATCTAAGTTGCAGAGTTAGAAAATACACTTTTCCCATGATTACTCAAAATCAGGGACGCATTAACAAGAAACTGTTGGAGGCGAGAAGCTGGAGACTATTGATGCTGCAATAGAGAGGGGTGCTTTTTCTTGAAAATAATCAGTGATATATTAAGTCGCCGATTTAATCTGTGTGCTGGCTGGTAGGAGGCCTGCTGGTCGGTTTGTTGTTGTTGTGGCCTGTGGAAGCAGCAGGAAAGCAATGAGCTAAATCAGCCTGTTTGCTGTCAGAGGGGACTTTAATGGAGAGTTAATATCAGTTTGGTCTCTGTGTCTTTGGGAGTCGTTTGTTTTTTCTCTGAGCAGGAGTGCGAGAGAGCTTCTTGATTTTTAAAATTCTCTTCTGCATCATTTAGTGGGGTGATTTCAGAGATGATTAAAGCTGCCTTTGATGGAGTGGAACTGGACAATAAAAGTAAAGTAGCTCTTATTTTGCTAATTAGTAATATATGCTTCAGAGATGTGGTCTTCACTGTTTTTCAGGGGAACCACACTTGCAGGAGTTGAGGCAGAAGAGGAGAACCAGTTTTCATCACGATGCTTCTTTTGGAAGTTTGGTTGCATATTAAAACACAAACATTGCAGCACTTCTAACTCTTTATTTTCCCAGTTTGCTTTGTTTCTCTCCATCTGTTCGATTAGAGATCAGTCCTATTTTTAGTGTCGCCTATCCTGAGACCTAGAACAGCCAAGTGAGCAATGTTGAAGACCAGTGAAAGCGCTCTCCACTTTGAGGCATTATTTATTCTTACAAAAGGAGTTTCCTCTTTGTGCTTCACCAGCTAGACACTGAATGTTCATTGGCTGCATTATCACACTCCAAACAACTGCTGCAGTGAGAGCTGCTGTCATGGTCCCCCCTTTTCAGTTATTTTTGGAGCCTGTTTTCCCTCCTTCTGTCCCCTGCTTGGTCCGTCTCCCTAGTGGTCTTCGTCCCGGTCTGCGTCATGTTCCATTTTATTTTGGTAATCCTTCTGGTCTGGTGTTCTGTGCCCTGTTTGACTTCCTGCCCTGATTGTTCCCAGCTGTGTTCCGTTCCCACCTGTTTCCTGTTCGTGATTCAGTCTCCGTCTATTTAAGTCCTGTCTTCCTGGTTTGTGGTGGTCGCGTCATCCCTTTACGTCCTCGTTACGTTTCCCGTTTGTCATCCTCTTGCCAGTATTCCCGTGTACTCAACCTGTTTTTCCCTCTGGACTTTATGTTGAGTGTTTGGCTGAATAAAGCCCATTTTGAGTTTATCCTTCAGTCTTCGAGTCCTGCATAGCGGTCCACATTTCCCACACCATGACAACCCATGACAGAATGACGCGACCAGTAGTGGACCCCACGGACTGCAATCTTCCGATGGAGGAACTGCTGGACATTCTCAGTGACCTGCAGTGTTGCTTTGAGGTGCTGGAGCACCCGCTGGTCGATATGAGCAGAATGCTCAAGCTCATCCATATCCTGGACGTTTTTGAGAGCCAGCCCAGTCTGCAGTTTCTCCCCGGCCTGCTCGAACTATGGCATCGAGTGCACGACGCAAGGCTGCGTCTGTTGGTGGAGAAGTATGGGTGGGATTTCGGTGCTACTAGCCACCCCCCGCCTCCACTTCCTCCTTCGTCCCGCCATCCTGGCGGCTTCCTCTCCTCCTCTTCACCGCCCAGCATGAAATGCTGGGTGAACCCGCGGTCTCTTCCCTGCCTGACGCCGTGCCTGAGCGGCGTGCGTGGGAGCTGTCAGGGCCGGAGGAGCAACACGTGAGCCTGTCTTGAGCCGGGGCTGCAGGGGCAGTCTGACCCGGTTTCTGGGCCGGCCGTTAAAAAGAGACGGTGCGCCAGATGGCACCACCCCAAGCAGCCGGCGTCAGGTGAGCTTTGCGCCCCAGAGCAGACGACGTCAGTGGGGCGGTGTGCCCCCGAGCTGCCGATATTGGAGGAGCCGCGCGCACCCGACCTGCCACCGCTCCAGCCTGAGCGGTCCCCAGAGCTCGTGCTGCAGGAGCAGTTCGAGCAACCACCCTCTTCGCTGCTGGAGCCATTCGAGCAGCCAGCCACACTTGGACATCAATCGCCCGTGCAGCCACCCAAAACAGAGCCCCAGGTGCGTTTTTCTCTTCCTGAGCCCCAAGCTAGCCTTTCTGTTCCTCAAAAGACTGTGGTTGCACCTGGGCCTCCTGAGACAGTAACTGGACATTTTGAAACTGACTTTGTTGCTGGGCTCCAAGTTCTTGTTTTTTCATCGGGCCTCGTTCCAACGTATTTAGTTCTAAGCCCCCTCTTTGTGTTTTTCTAAGTCAGGGCTACCCTTATGCGTTTTTCTGTTTAGGGCCTCCTTTTGTGTTCCCCTTCTTTTTGGTTTGAACCCGTCTCCATCAGTTTTTGGTTCTCGGGCTGAACTCCCACCTGTCTCGCCCTCTGTAGTGCATCCCTCGGCCTCTGTGGCGCATCCCTTGCCCTCCGTGGGGCCTTCAAGGGTCCCAGAACTTTGGTCTAAATCATGGCCAGCTCCTGTTCTTTCTGTTCCTTCCCTCCATCCTGACCTCCCCCCGCCCGCCCTGGGCAGGGGTTCCTTGTTTCTGTTTGGATGGTTTTGGGGCGTCAGGAGTCGCCCCTTGGTGGTGGTGGTGGTGGGGGGGGGTACTGTCATTGGCCCCCCTTTCAGTTAGCTTTGGAGCCTGTTTTCCCTCCTTCTGTCCCCTGCCTGGTCTGTCTCCCTAGTGGTCTTCGTCATGTTCCATTTTATTTTGGTAATCCTTCTGGTCTGGTGTTCTGTGCCCTGTTTGACTTCCTGCCCTGATTGTTCCCAGCTGTGTTCCGTTCCCACCTGTTTCCTGTTCGTGATTCAGTCTCCGTCTATTTAAGTCCCGTCTTCCTGGTTTGTGGCGGTCGCGTCATCCCGTTGCGTTTCCCGTTTGTCATCCTCTTGCCAGTATTCCCGTGTACTCAACCTGTTTTTCCCTCTGGACTTTATGTTGAGTGTTTGGCTGAATAAAGCCCATTTTGAGTTTATCCTTCAGTCTTCGAGTCCTGCACATTTCCCACACCATGACAACCCATGACAGCTGCTGATTAAAACTTTGCAAGAAGAGGATATGAAGAGAATGCCACCCAGCAGCAGCAGAAAAAGTGAGTCCCTGATGGACAGAAGGCCTCCTCTGGGCTTCCGTTTTGAAGCCTTGAGCGTTTTTGCAAATGCCAGGTTGGGTTATGGAGGCAGACATGAGCTAGACGAAGTAAATTTTCAATCACAAGGCAGCCACGCCCTAAATCATACACTTCTTTATCATCTATTTTACCCAGAATGGGACCATAATTTGCTAAATTAACATTGTTTGTTAAAGTGCACCTGAAACAAGTGATTGAGACCATTAACTTGAAAGGAAAATGTTTGCTGAGGTAATAAATCAGGTCATTTTCTCATAGCTTCTCATAGGAGGCCGCCCCCGGCTGGCCATTAGAAGCCATTTCTTTAAAACGTTCTGTTCGTGTAAGCACACTGATATTTATCTTTCTTGCTTTGAAAAAGAGAAATCAGCATCAGAGATAATAAAAATGAAGTCACCCAGAGTTTAAGTGCTAATGGTCATTAGATCGTCTGACACTGACTGACACTAATGACTGTGAAGCCGGCTGCAGTAACATCCTGATACTGCAGGGAACTCTGGGTAAATGTCCATCAAATGGCAGCAGAGTGATCACTGGCACTGCCAGCTGTTCATAGTTACACATATTAGTCCAAGCAACTGTGGCTGTTTTACAGAATGCCACTATTTGCATTACTTTAGTGGAGGCTCTGATTTATTCCACTGATCATCTTACAGTCTGTCCTTTGTTAGTAATATTCAGTTTCTCCATTGATCATAGTAAATATAAATTCAATACTTTACTTAAATGACTGCATTTAATTATTTCACATTATGAGGAACTAATTCAGTGTTATTAAAATAAATGTTTTGCATGAATGGTTTAAATTGATAGTGTAGCTGACAGGGTTATAAAGCTGTGTTGGTGTCAGGAAGAGTAAATGAGTCAGATTTTTGTGTTTTGCCTTACAATAATCTCTGACTTGAATTCAGGTTTATCTGCTCTTCCTTCCCTCTCCTTTCTTGTCTTTTTTCCACACCTCTGGTTCCTCTTTTCTGTCCAACTTTGTGTTGTATTTTCCCTGTTACCCAGTCTCATGGCAAAACAGGAAATAGTCATCAATCTAGTTGTTTCTGGACATAGAGATGAATTGTCCCGTTTTGACATGACAGTCACAACCGAGGGCTTTTTCTTCCCTGAACCTAATTAAGTTGTTATTGCCTATTCTTAACCTTACTGTTTTTAATGCCTAAATCTAACAGATTAGTTTTTACTGCCTGAGCCTTACCAAGTAGTTTTTGATCCCTAAACTTAAATGAGTCTTGACCCTAACCAAGTAGTTTTTACCACTTGACTATAACCAATTTCTGGCCCCAATCAAGTAGGTTTTATCCCTGGACCCTTACTGAGTCCCAACCCTAACAGAAAAATCCTGACCACAACAGAGTAGATTTTACCACTAAGTATTTTTTACTGACTGACTCCAAACAAATAGTTTTTACCATGTAACTTACCAATTCCTGGCTCCAACCATGTAGTTTTTACTGCTTGAACTTAGAAAAGTCCTGACTACAACAGAATAGTTTCTACTGCCTCACCCTCACTGAGGAGCTTTTACCACCTTACTCTAACTGCGTCATTTTTATCGTATGACCCTAACAGAGCCCTGACTAATGGAGTAGTATTCATAACTGACCCTAACCAAGTCCTCACCCTAACTGAAATAGTTTTAACACCTGACCCTAACCTAGTCTTGACCTTAACAGAGCCCTGACTAATGGAGCAGTATTTATACCTGACCTTAACTAGGTAGTTTTCACCTCCTGACCTGAAGAGCTTTTACTGCATAACCCTAACCAAGTCCTGACCCTAACTGAATAATTTTTACGGTCTGACTCTGAATCCTGACCTTACCAAGTAGTTTTTACCTAACCCTTACCAAGTGACTTTTAAAGCCCAGCTTTAACAGCATAATTTCTAATGCCTAAACTTAACTGAGTAGTTTTTAGTTGAAGTGTAAAAACTGATCCATTGAATGACTAGAACTGCAGTGTTTGCAGCTTCGAAATGATTAATTCCACCATCTCCAAAGTGGAACATTTTCATTTTGTGACCATGGAAACAATCAATACCGACAGTACAGTATGAGGATAGAAAACCATGTTCAGGTAAATGAAAATAAAAAAGAGGAGAGCAGGAGGTGTCTAGGAACACGGAAAAATAGAAAATTCCAGTCCAGAAACACACACTAATAGATTAAAGTTGTGTCTGACATAGCTAGTACCCTGACGTTCGATCCATCTCTCATGTTCGCTACTCTACTCCTGTATTTCCACATTTCCCCCTGTCAGACTTTCTGAGTCTTCAGCTTCCCTTTGTGCCTCTCTCCTCATCCTTTCCTTCCTCCACCATGTCTCCAGCAGGGAGCTCCATCAACTCCAGAGGTCTCTGGTGTGTGTGTGTGTGTGAGTTTGTATGTGCCTCCATGTGTGTGGGTGTGTTGTGTGGAGTAAATGGCCTCCAGGATCCCCTGGGCTGCATCTCAAATGTACTCACAGGGAAGCAGAGTCATGACTAAGACTGGATGCCTTTCATTAACACACAGGGAGAGAAAAAGAGAGAGCATGCCTAACAAAGTTGAACAAGTCAGCTGAAGTTTTGCCTCTGGTAGAAATGTGCCTAAGCCAGAGAAATGTTTTTAATGAACAAGCTTGCATTGTGTAGGTTAGAATACATGTGTAGGTGAGGGTCAATCAACTCAGAAGTGGATTTTATTTTGTTTACATAAGAAGAGAGCAGTTTTTAAAAAAGTATGTTACCCAGGTGTATTCAGCTAATTTACACTTTTTATAGTTGTACCTTTGATAGCTTTTAGCATCAGTTTTAAACTGTGTTTGGACCCTTTTTTCCATTGTTGCTCTAATTTTCTACAGTGCTTTGAGAGGCAATTAGCTGGCATCCCACAGAGAATAAATAGGCACACCCTGTTCAGCACTGTGTTCAGTGCATTTTCACCACAATTCAGGGAACTGCATTTCTGGGAGTCTGATGCTTGCACAACCATAGAGAATAAAATACAGTACATGAAGTCCTGCTGCACCAACAGTTCGACGTGTTTAACAGGGGGTGGGCCTCATTGGTGGTTTTAAGATTAGGCTTAAAATTTTCCTTTTTGATAAGGCTTATATTTAGGGCTGGATCAACAATTAGTTGTGCTGCAATAGGTTTAGGCTTCTGGGGGACTTCCCATGATGCACTGAGGATTTCTTCTCCACCCACCTCCTGTCACCCCCCGTGCATTTACATATCTCATTGCTCGTGTTTTGTCCTTGTCGCTCCATGCTCTCTTTCTTTACTCTTACCTTTCCCCTCACCCCTCAACCAGTCACAGTAGACGGCTGCCCCTCCCTGAGCCTGGTTCTGTCTGCGGTATCTTCCTGTTAAAAGGAAGTTCTTCCTTCCTGCCATCACCAAGTGCTTGTTCATAAGAAATTATCTGATTGTTGGGGGTTTCTCTCTAATACTGTCTTTACCTTTCAGTATACAGTGCCTTGAGGTGACTTTTGTTGTGAACTGGTGCTGTATTAAAAAAAAAGGAATTGAACTGACTTGAATGTGAAGCCGCTGCAGGTGGGGCACGCACAACCAGTAGTAAAACAACACTGAGTGAACAAAATTTTTTCAGGAGAAAGGAAAAAGAAATTTCTGATGTTGCTGTTGAAACCTTTTTTAACAATAATTTATCTTTGATCATTTTTTTATTTTTAATAATTGATTAAATAAGAACTGTAGGATGTAGGACATGAACTTCTCTGGGCTTCTGAAATGGGGCCAGAAAAAAGAAAAAGTTTGAGAACCACTGGCATAAAGTCTGAGGTGAACAGACTAAGAGCATCTACAGTATTGTGAAAAAGAAAGCTTTCACTGGACTCTATGCAGTCCTGTGGAAAACTAAGTACGCCCTCTTGCTTAAATAAGAATTAAGAGGATAAGCTTCAGCTATTTGCTGCTAATCAAATGCACATGATTAATTGATCATTAGATTGTGTGGCCAACTCTATAAAAGTAGAAGTTTTGGCAGTTTACTTGTCTAGAGCATTCAGGTGTGTGTTAATATAATGCCACAAACTTCTAAACATCCCAGCAAATTCACCTCAAGGTGAGAGTGAAATCAATGCACAGAGAAACTGCAAAAAAACAAACAACCCAATAGCCACATCTCAGATGCTACAGGCCACACTTGGCATATTAAATGTTAAAGTTCATTACAACACAATCAGAAAAAGGCTGAACAAGTATGGCTTGTTTGGAAGGGCTGCCAGGAGAAAGGCTTTTCCCTCTAAAAAGAGCATGGCAGCACAACTTAAATTTGGAAAGCTCCATCTGAGCAAACCACAAGATTTCTGGAACAATGTCCTTTGCACAGATGAGACCAAAGTATAGATACTTGACTTTAATTCACAGAACCACATTTAAGAAAAACCAAATACAGCATAGCAAAAATACACCTCATACCAACTGTCGAGCATGGTGGTGGAGGCCCGATGATTTGGGCTTGTTTTGCAGCCACAGGGCATGGGCAACACGGAGTCACTGGGTAGACCATGAACTCTTCTGTATATCAAAATACTCTAGAGTCAAATGTCTGGCAGATAAAGCATGGCTCAAACTGGGTCATGGGACAGGACAATAAGAATCAGAATACTTTATTGATCCCAGAGGGGAAATTGCTTGCATTACAGACACACCTTAAGTATATCTAAATTTAAATATGAAAGACAGAAATGCAGATAAGAAGACAAAGTAGAGTCATTGTGTGTAGAGTCCAGTGTGTAGCAGAGGTGGTTCAAAGTTAAAAAAAAACTATTTATAGTTTGTACACATCAAGGCATATATATGGTATAAAAGTAAATATAGTGAATATAAATCCGGGGGCGGCATGTTTAAAAATATCTGGGGGCAGAAGAAGATTAAATATGTGAGCAGTTTGTGTCAAAGTATGAAGTAGCATTAAAAACTCTTAATTTAGCAATACTATATACAGTATATAAGGTAAGGCAAGCAAATATCGTGCAGGTGCCATAGTGAGGAGTTTGATTGTCACAGGTAGGAATGATTTCCTGCAGCATTCTGTGGTGATCCCAAGCACAGCAGCAAATCATCAACAGACACCCTGACCGAAATGCTGAGGCATGATTTAAAGAGAGCTGTGCATAAAATAATCTTCACAAACCTCAATCAATTGAAGCTACGCTGTCAAGAAGAATGGGCCAAAATTTGACTGAAAAAGTGAAACAGAAAACAATTACTTCAAGTTATTATTGCTAAAGGTGTGGGTATGGGTGTAAGCTATTAAATGATGGGGTGTACTTAGTTTTTCATAGGAGTACACTATATGTAGTCCTGTAAAAAATTTATTCATTAAATTACTTTTTTTAAATTTTAAATTTTGAAATGAAGCCAACCCTAGAGAACGACCATCTTGTTAAGATTCATAAGCTAATTTTGCTGAAAACAGTCAACCCAGGTGATGAAAGTCATCATTACCAGATGGTTACCAGTTCACTAACAACTGGATCTCTAGACATCTGTCAGAGCTCTTCTTGAAACAACTCCCTTCTTTCGACTGCATGTAAAAGATGGGCATTTCCCATTGGTTAGCCAAGTCCCATTGTAACATCTCAAACTCAGCATTTTCTATCACCATCTTAGCATTTTTAACCAGACAGCACAGATGAGGGATGATTTCAACTGAAACTAAGTGATATTGCATGCTCTCATGTTTACCAACAGATCAGTTACACACGTTAAAGCATAGTCTGCTATCCATCCATCCATGTAGGCACCGACAGGGACCATAATTTACAATACAGACACCATGTTTTATTCATTAACACTTTAAACTAGCAACAGGAACAGTGACAGCATCAGGAAAGTGTTTACTGAGGTCACAGAACTTCACTTGTTCTAAAAAACAAAAAATCTTCTTGCAACTTTATGTGTTGCCCCCTGCTGGTGATTAGAAAAAATGTAGGCATGAGCACACTTGCGCATGCAGTCTATGTGGAGGTTTAGAGCACTTTTTTCTTTTATAGAAAAGCAAAATAATGCAGATTCCTTTTTAACAGCATTAATGGATTGCTTTTAGCACCTTCTTGCCCCCTGAGATCAAGTGCAACCTACACCTACCCATGAACAATGGTAAAAAACTGCGCCCTCCCTACACCTTTGGCCTTTGTTGATACTCTTTGGAGAAAAAGCTTATGTCTCTGTTGAAGGGAGTTATGAAGGCTGAGATATTTTTAGGTTCTGTCGATTGGCAGCGCTCCTTTCAGTGGGGTGGGACCTGGCAGAGAGTTTGAAATCAATGCAGGCAGCATCGTTGTGGATGTTCGGCCATATGTTCAGAATGCGATACATAAGAAATATCAGCTCTTTGTGCAACGCAGACTGATAAGAGACTCCAATCTGCCTTATTGATTTCAGCTGTTAAATCCACTTCAACCAGCCTTTCCTGAGGAGATGAGAGAGAGGTGATGGGCTAAAGGAGGATTTTAAATCTTTAGACAATCAACTGTTCTAATGATGAGTGTACAAAGCCCAGGATTACTCCTCAGTGATATTCAACAACTTAAGCAATTTTCTACATAAGCACTCTCATACTGACTTCTGGTAGCTGAAGTTGGACTAATTTTGTTGCACTTGACTTGAAGTATTTCAGTCCTCTTGCAGCCTTTTGTATTAAGCAGGAGAGATTTTATCTCAGCTCTTCCTGCCAAAAGATATTATAGATGTAGGTTATAATCTGTGTTAACAAGGGGAGGCCCCTCCTTTCAGTGCCACTTAATTCTAATATCCTTCAACATCCCAGGCATCGCTGACTCATACAGGTCGTGCCCCCCTGTGCCAAGGCATGGCATGGATAATTAATCTAATTTTAGCACTTGCTCTCAGTCTTATACTGGACAGAGATTTCCTTTCCATTCATCTTAATGCTGCCATAAAAGATGATGGTTCCAAGAAGGAAAGGAAAACACTTTTGCATGCACATCAGCACCCTGCTTATGAGTCATATCCTGTTTTTGTTTATATATTAAGGATGTGATGCTTGTTACGTGAAATACACTGCGACAAACTGACTCAGGGACTGTCACTATGTTCATGCAAGAAATACAGTCAAGGTCATTTGTTAAGATTTTGCTTAGCATATGTATGTAGGAACACAGTTTTAAAACTGACAAAATTGTTCAACAGCAACGTCAAGAGGATAAATTCTGCTCATTTCCATCTCCACTATTTTACTCTCGGACTGCATTAGAATAGCTTTGCATGATTCACAGCTCAAAATAATCCTTATTTATCTAATACTGGGCCTTAGTGCTGATCTGATGATGAACTGAAGATCACACCTCTTAATCAGAATCAGAATACTTTATTGATCATCAAAATCAAGTGTTTCATTCAGTCCCATTGCCACAGATGTATAGAATCAAGCACCTAGCAAGGCAGTCTGCCTTTACAAACATTTGTGAAAGAATGGGCCATTTTAAAGACCTCACTGAATTCCAGTGCCATACTGTAATAGGATGGACGGTGAAATTTCTTCCCTCCTAGATATTCTACCTTCAGCTGCAAGTGGTATTATTTCAAGTGGAAGTGTTTAGGAAGTAGCAGATAAAGTTAAATTACAGTGGGAGGTCGCCAAGTATTAGGGCGCATAGTGCTTAAAAATCACCAGTGCTCTGCTGACACAGTAAATGCAGGGTTCCAAACCTTGTCTAGCATCAACATGACTGCAGAAACTATGTCAGGAGTGTTATGGCAGGGGTTTCCATGGCTAAGCAGCTAGATGCAAGACTTACATTACCAAGCACAATGTGAAGCATTAGATGGAGTAGTGTAAAGCACAACACCACTTAGACTCTGGAGCAGTGGGAGAAAGGCATTTTGGACAATTCTTTGCTTCCAGCAGTCTAGAGAAGGCCCTTTTCTGCTCTAGCATGACTGTGCGCTAGTGCACAAAGTCCATAAAGGTATGGTTTGATGTGTTTGGTGTGGAAGAATTGACTGGCCCACACAGAGCCCTGACCTCAACCCCGATGAACACCTTTGGGATGAACTAGAACAGAGATCGCACCAGGCCATCTCACCCAGCATCAGTGTCTGACCTCACAAATGCTTTTCTGAATGAATGGGCAAAAAGTCACAGAGACAAATGCCAACATTTTATAGAAACACTTCCCAGTGGAGTGAAAACTGTTCTAGCTGCAAGAGGGGGACCAACTCCATATAATGTTTATAGATTTAGAATGGAAAATCATAAAGATAAATAAGTAAATGTGTAATATGAAGGTGACCCAATACTTCTGTCCATATAATGAATATGACAGACAAAACAAAGAAAGCATGATAAAAGGTATCCTTTTAGCAAATGATTAATCATCCCTTTGAGCTGTAGAGTTTAAACTGCTGCTTGGATAAATGACCTTACTTTAAGATATTGCTTGAGCTCCAATAAAATTTTCATCGTTTATCCAAAATGTTAAAAAAAAATTGAAAGTTGAACTAAAATTAGCATAATGATTGTTAATTGTAGCAGTAAATTTATACATGTGTCAAATATGCACTTCAGTATCAAAGCAAGGAAAGCTTAAAGCTTGACGCCAGCTGGAACTGAGACAGAAAATGAGCTAACACAGGAGATTTTACACGTGTCTGGCATTGGCAGCTTCATCACATTTAAGTCAACTTTGCTCTCACTGTGTGGATACTCATGGATACAGCATCACTGCTGCTCTCCCGTGTTTATATCTCACCACTGTTTGGACTGATGCAAGCTCAATTCGAGCTGGATGATCTACATACCTGTAGCTTTACTAGATAACTTAATTTGCCATTAAAGGTCACACTCAAGGTCATCAAGAAACATGAGAAAAGTCAGTCATCATCATAATCCTCATATTCTGTCTTCTGTGCTCCACCAGAGAAAAGTGTCCCGTTTTCTGTTTCAGTACCACTAAATTATTAACATCACTGGTGATCATAACTGGGAGAATGGCTTCCCCTTTTATCCCCCTCAAACATTACAGAGTCATCTCTGGCCTTCATGACTCACACTGGTTGTGCCCTCTGCGTGCCAAAGCTTGGCGTGGATAATTAATCTAATTTTAGCTCGGTGTGTTTGTGCCCGAGTGTGTGTGAGAGAGAAATACTGGACAGCGTTGTCATTCCTCCGCGGCGTGCAGGCCGAAGGCTGCGTCAGTGTGACATACGGTTATCTCCTTCTCCCTCTCTCCGTCAGTGTTTCTCCCTCACCTGCCCCACCTCGCTCACCCTCTCCTGTCAGCAGCTGATATTTTCTGTTTTCTGCATGTGGTTTCATACCTGTAGCTACTGAAGCACCTGATAATGAAATCTTAAATTCATCTCAATCTCTCTCTTTTTCTCTTTGGCTCTCCAGCATCGGATGCCGTGCCGGTACGGAAAGATGGGGATCAGGTAAAATGCTGTTATCTCCTTTTTTTTAATGCCTCCACTGTTTGCTGCACATCTCAATCTATTTTTTCCATTTTCCTGAAAGCCACTGTGACAGAATACAAAAGACACACCGGTGCTGGTGCCCTCAGCTCTCCTGTTACATCTGAGCGCTCTTCAGAACGAGAGCAGTGGCATGAGAGTGTTGATTTTTGTCTCTTTAATTGTTTTAGAGGTGGGGAAGAAGCACCGTTACTCAACCAGAACTGCCTTCTGTTGTTCCACAGAGATTACCATTTAAAAAACAAAGATTTAGGTACAATATGTGATGAGTTTTTTTGTGTGCATTGTCTTTTGTTTAGTCAGAAGTTATTAGGACTCCGTTTTTGTTGACCTTTTTCATTATATTGAAGTTTGCCTGAAATGAAAGGAAAGTACACTTATTTTTTGACCTCAAAGTTTAGATGTTGGGAAGTAGTACGGAAAATCTAAAGAGTTTGGTGGCATCAAAGGGAGCCATGTGAAGATGTCTTCAGATGTCCTCAGTTGGGGTTGAGCTGTGAAAATGAAATCAAATCTGTAAAAAGTCAACCTACCCAGATTTTTTGGCCTTCATCTAAATTTAAAGCCCCAATGCCATGTATGCAAAACTGATTACTAATCAATGCAAATTCTGTTTGCATTGTTTCATAATGAATCCCTTATGTATAAGTACTTTGTGACTGAATTCATTGAGCATCACATGTGTTTGCAAGACTTTGTAAACACCTCAGATTGTCGAGGCTTTCAGAAGGTTGACGGTTTTGAGAGCCTTCAGAACATGTTGCAGTGATGTCGCAGACTATTGTAATTGCTTCATAAATGTCATGGATGCATCCTAAGCTTTTGAAACCACATCCAGTCGGTTCAGCATATTTTTTTCCTCAACAAAGTGTCAAAGATGTTCACGAAGCCATTGTGGGGCAAGCACAACATCTCATTTTGTGAAAGTCTTGAATACCTTTCATAAATCAGCACAATAAAAATAGTGAATACAGGAATAGTGACAGTAGAACCTTGTGAATTGACCATCAGGTTTTCCACTCATAAAAACAGGATGCTGATCATGTCAGTGAACCAGGTTATTGTCCTATTATTTCCCACTGGACTCGATGCTTCACCACAGCTCTAGTTCCTGACCAGCCCTAAGCTAGCTTAAGACATTATTATACCATAAATAAACCTAATGACAGCATTCATGTATGGAGGGGCACATGCAACCATTCATTTTATAAACATTACAATCCAGTACAATTTTATTTATATTTTATTTTTAGCAGTAGTGATACTTGATTTTGAGCACAGTTTGCATTAAGTTTGGTTTGTGTCTAAGTTTGACTCAAGCCTGACCATTACTGTACGAGAAGCAAAATTCTTGTGAATTGCAGGCAGATGCTTCAGCATGGCATTACCTCTTCTGTCCTTTGGCCAAAAGAGCTAAGATATCAGATATCTGAATGTGAGCTAATATTTCAGGGTGAACATTAAGCTTAGGACCAGGACTTCTTCATAGTCATCAATCCAGACCATGCAGCAACATAATGAGTAAACTTGTGCTGTGGATGGGGGTCATCTCTGAAGTTTGGTCCATTTTTGGTGTCTCAACATGAACTTTCACTGAGGATAATTTGACTTTCATCCTATACATTCGCTGTGCTAATAAGTGTATATTAGTCAAACCATAGCTAGGAAGCACATCATTATATGTCATCTTAACTTCACTAACCCTCTAGACATTGCTGGTATTTAGTTTTTCATCTTCATTTATGTCCACAGTTATAACTGTTCTGTATGTTTTAATTCATTCTGGAAATACTTCAGTATATCATTGTTGGAGGACAACTACCCTGGCAACTTCCTGCCAACTTCAACCTTGTGAATCCTCAATTTCATGGATGTCTGGACGTTAAACTTGTGTTACTGGGGTTAACAGCCACACTAATCAGTTAATAGGAACCTAAGAATTTGGACCATTTTTAAATCTCAGTGTTTTCTCAGTGTGTGTTTGCTTTTGAAAAATGGTGCATTTGGACCTGGAGCCAGACTTAACAAGTAGATTAACAAACATTAGGATAAAACCCCTGAATCTTTAGCCCAGTGGTTGTTTGGATAAATTTTAGGCTGTACAACCAGTCAGGTTTTTGGTTCACAGATTATCTTTATGTTCCTTTTTATTAAACTATCCTCTTTGAGATGAACCATGTTATAGGAGTAGGAATCTCTTTTAGTACTCACTTTATGACTAAGTAAGAGCCCTACTAAAGTCACTCTTTCCATTGTCTAGATTAAAACTGACCTAAATCTATTCCAACAGCCTTTAGTTTGGCTTTTAGAGAAGGATAAAAGTACATGAAAGCAAAAAGGAATGCAGCACAATAATTGCTTTATCACCATTGTCTTGTTTACATTATTGAAAGCCATAATTGTAACTGAATATAAATCTCAATTAGTTGCACAGCCCTTTTAGCTCAATGCATCAGGACATGATTCTTTCTAACAAACTGGAAAGTCAGCCAAAGATTTCTCTTATGCCCAGACAGTGAGATGTTCTGGCTGAGTCACTAACCTGACCTCAATTCAACTGATTATTAATTTTACTGCTAAAGACCAGACAGAAGGCAAAAAAGCTCTGGAAATGTGTCTGCTGTCTTGGTTTGGCACCATCACTGTCCGTGAGTCAGTCTTCAGACCGTCATTGAAAACATTAAATAAAGTGGAGTGTCCTGGTGACTGAGTGGATAAGCCACATATGATATAATCAAAATGTCTCTTCCTTTTCATTTCACCTCCAGCTTTTGTCTGTTTCTCCACTATAACAGAATGTAATTTACATCTTTTTTTTAGGGTAATTTGTCACAGGATTTAAATATTACCTTATTAGCTTTGCTTTTTTTTTTTACAAAAAAAACAACAAAACATTAACAAAAAAACAGAAAAGTTCTGGGTCTGAAGAATGCAGCGAGCTGAGGCTTTTCTGTGCAGATTTTCTTCCTGAATCTGCTGGTGCTCCACCTTCCTGCCACAGACGATAGTTCAAATTAATTAGTGGTTCTTATTTGGCAAAGGTGTGAATGGTTGTGTGTCTGCATGTGTCACTTGTGTGATGACCTGGCAGCTTGTCCTGGATATGCCCCGTCTCTCACTCAGTGGTGTATGGGAAAGGCACAGGTTGTCAGGCTGCCTCGCATGATAAGCAGGCTGACATAGATAATTATGGATGGATGGATGTCTGCTTAGTTTTGGCTTGGAGAACCTTGGGAGCATACCATAAAATTTAAGCTGACTGTCTCCATTTTACCTTTCCAGTTGTTTTCCACAGTGAGGAAGCGTCACAAACACACACAGATATATATTCTCCTACTTTACACCTACAGGAGCTTTTGTGATGTCCCTTTCTAAATCTATAGGCATTAACATGCAGTTATTGCAGCTATAAGAGCTTCCACTCTTCTGGGAAGGCTTTCTACAATGTTTTAGCGTGTGTCAGTGGGAAATTTTACCAGTTCATCAGGAAGAGCATTTGTGAGGTCCGACACTGATGTTGGATGAGAGGACCTGGCTCGCAATCTTCATTCTAGGTCATCCCAAAGGTGTCCAGTGGGGTTGAGGTCAGGGCTCTGAGTGGGCCACTCAAGTTCTTCCACACCAAACTCATCCGACCATGCCTTAATGGATTTTGCTTTGTGCACTGGCGCCCAGTCGTGGTTGAAAAGGACAGGACCTTCCTCAAAGTCTTCCCACAAAATGTCCAAAATGTCCTATGCTGAAGCATTAAGCTTTCCCTTCACTGGAACTAAGGGCCCCCAGTCAAACCGAGAAAAACAAACTTATAGCATCATCCCTCATCCACCAAATATACTTGGCACAATGCAGTCAGGAAGATAAAGTTTTCCTGGCATTCACCACACCCAGATAGTGATGCATAATTTGTCACTCCACAGAACATGTTCCTACTGTTTCAGAGTCCAGTGGAAGCATGCTTTACACCACTCCATCTGGCACTTGGCATTATGCTTGGTGATGCTGCCTGGCCATGGAAATCCATGCCACGAAGCTCCAGTGCACAGTCTTTGTGCTGATGTTAATGCCAGAGGAGGTTTGGAACTCTGAAGTTATTAAGTCAGAAGAATGCTGGCAGCTTTCTCACATTTGATGAACCTGCTTTGTAACTTTACCTTTTACTTTGGTCTGCCAAAACACTTCCACTTTGCAATAATACCACTTACACTTGAATCGCAAAACATCTAGGAGGGAAGAGATTTCACAAACTGACTTGCAGTTGCAGCAGTGGCATCCTATGACAGTACCACAGTCAAATTCCGTGAGCTCCTTAGAATGACCCATCCTTTCAAAATATTTGTAAAGGCAGACTGCATGGCTAGGTGTTTGATGTTATACACCTCTGGCAATGGGACTGAGTGAAACACCTGCATTCAGTGATGAAGCAGTATGGCCCAATACATTTATCCATACAGTGCATGTCCCACAGGGTTAGTCCAAGTACTATTGAGAAGTTCGACATTTTACAATTACCCTTGTTTTTACCACTTGTTCCTACAACAGTGTAATTTCTTTATTTCTTTTTTTAATGAATACATGCCTTTTATCTCACTAGAACGTTCAAAAGATTTCCTGACTAACTGCATCTTTGGTAAATTAATACTCCAGTATCATGATGAGAATGCACACGTCTAACTTTTTCCAGTTTCAGTGCCAATGCTTTTGTAGTTTCAGGTATCCATTGATACAGTACTCAGTCAATATCAGTGTTAACCCTAGAACACCAATGTTTTCCAGGGTTAGTGTCACCCAACATTAACGCCGGGTAAAACTCACCCAACGTTAGTGTCACGGGTTAAGCTAATAAGATGCATTCCTCCTGAGGCAGAGTTTGGGAATCATTCTTTATTTGTAACTCAATGTCAGACCTGATTTAAACACTGATTTGCTAACTTAAATAAATTTAACAAATAAATGCATGCACAAATACACATTTTATGAGTAGGTATTAGTAAAATAATTAATGGCAGCAAGTTGTCATGGTTTGCCATACTGTGAGGAGAGAGGACCCAGTATGCAGACTCCAGGACGCCAGGAGAGCAAACTCAAGAAAGGATTTATTTTGCCAGCAGGTCCAAAAACAAAGTCCACAAGGATAAACTCCAGGCAGGGAAACCATAAGGAGCAGGAACAAACACACAATGACAAAGAGGCAACATTTAATGACATGACACAGAACTGAGGAGAGGCAGGGTATAAAAAGACACAGACTAACAAGCAAACAAGAAACAGGAGGGAGAGGAGCACAGGTGGCAGCAATAAAGGGCAGGAAGTAAAACTGAACATAATACACAAGACAAGACTGGCTACAAAATAAAACAGGAAACAGAAGGCCTCACTGAAAAAAGATAAAAAAAGATAAAAGATAAAAAAAGAACAAATATTTACCTCATTCAGCTAATTAATAATTCTTATTTCAGCTGAGTGTGAGAGTGCTTGATGCAAACTGCAGGCATTGGTGGACATGCTCCTTTACCTGCTCTTTTTGTGAGTGCATATCCTCACATTTAGTCTGAGGCACAGCTGACAAAAGATAGGTGAGGTGAAAAGTGCCATTAAAGCTTTCTGACAAGGGTCAAACTGAAAATAATGAGACAGAGCTGCTGACGGGGAAAGTATCGTTGTCTGAGCTTTTCAGCAATGTCAACTCATCTGATCACATTTTGCAGTTAAGTAAAACACTTTGGAAGTTTCAGATACGCCAAAGCTCCTGCAGAGCCTCAGCATATATTAAGGTACTGTTTTCACAGGTTGAGTGGTGCTGTGTCAAACTCAAAGAAAACTTTTTGGTGTAGCAGGCAGAAAATGTCTCCAAACTGCCAACTCCTGAGTCGAAATACTGTCTCAGAGCCTTTTCAAAAGCAAACAGGAATATTAATTTAAAATGTCTAAATATCTATTAAGAAGAAGCAAAGAGTGAGCCTCTGTTGGCAGAAAATGGTGGTGTCACAGCCTGCAGAAGCTCATATTAGTCAAACCTGTGTGTGCTCCTGTGTGTACGCCTGCACGCTCGTGACTGTCTGTGCGTGACCGGGTGTGAAGGTGTGTCTGTGTTGATAGTCTTTTACCGAGGCCACAGAGCTGCTGTCCCCAGGGTTCAGGCTATTACTGAGCCATGTATCACTTCTCGGCTATGGACCCTGGAGAGAAGGAGTGGAGCAGAAAGAGTAAGAGAAAGGGAGATGAAAACAGAGACCTGCATCTTTTTATTGTTCCATCAGGGATTGACTCTTTTCTTTTTTTAAAAAATCTGTCCTGTTGTCATTTTGTACTATGTAAGTGCTATACTGGTGGTAGTTAGTCTACCTAACTTCTCACAACCCCTGTTGCTTTCTGCCTCTTTCTTTAAATTAATGCACATGTTAGAAATGTTTCTATCATACATATGCACACATAGGCCACATTGGTTGCAGCTGTTTGGTGAAACAGCCATATTACTTGGGTGGAGCCAGCCTCCTGATTCTTAGAAATCTATGGAGGCAAAGGTATAAACACAGTTATAAACCATCATTGTAATTTGCTGAATTTTCAGCTGATTTTTAAGTCGTTTGGTTTGTTACAAAGGCTAGAACTATATTTATTTCACAGGATATTTAAACAGTTAAAAATATGGGTTTTTCATAGGTTTCCTACTGCAGTGCTTAACTCATGTTGATAGTCTGTAATATTTAAAATGAATATTACAATGCTTAAGCTGCTTTTTTGGTCATCTTCTGACAGCAATGTTCCATCGTTTTAAGAAATGTAACGTGTTGTCCTGTCAAAGTCATTTAGTCTCTTCTCAGTGCTGTGCTCCACTGAGAATCTATCTATACAAAACCATCTGAACAACACTGTGCAGCTCGGTAACCTTTAGCTACAATGCAGGTACATAGGGTACGTTAACTGTTACTGTATGTCACATTAGTGCTACTGGCGGCAGTGGCTCAGTCCGTCGGGAGACTTAACTGGGGTTGCTGAGGGCCGAGACAGGAGGCCAGCTCATGACCCATTAATAAAGGACCCCGTTCTGGACCCATGTGTATGGAGGACACAGGAGGCCAGGGAGGTGGCGGCTTACGCCCTCCGGAGCACTGCCGAGGTGCTCTTGAGCAAGGCACCGATCCCCCACATTTGTTCTCCTTGGTGCCTGTGATGAGCAGTCTTCATTCAATATCCACCTCTTCACTACATGTGTGTTAACTGGTTTCCCTGCATGTGTGCGCATAACAACATAAGAGCATGTGGATTTGGGACTTGTAATTTCCCTCTATCTTCTTCTTCTTTTGGCACAACAGATCATTTCCTCCATCTCACCCTATCCCTTGCAATTTCCCTATACAGAAAATGTGTCTTGTCTATTAAACAGGCACACATAGCGACATACCCAGTTGTCTAATATCATTTAATATCTAAAAGATCCATTATTTTAAGATTTTCATCTTTTGTTCTTCACCTGACCGGCTAGTGAGACATTATCGTAGAGACATCCACTCAAAAATTCTGAAGTGAAATCTCATGGTATCATGGTAGAAGTATCACTTCAGTTTTTCTTTTTAAAATTAGATTTGATTGTTAATGATTCTACACTCACCAGCCACTTTATTAGGTACACGTGTTCAACTACTCACTAATGCAAATATGTATTCAGCCAATCACATGGCAGCAGTAGAATGTATTTAGGCACGTAGACATGGTCAAGATGACCAGCTGGAGGTGAAACCAAGGGAAGAAAGGTGATTTAAGTGACTTTGAAGCAGATTGGCTACAGCAGCAGAAGACCACGTTGGGTGACACTCCTGTCAGTTAAGAACAGGAACCTCAGGCTCAGGTAGAGAAAACTGTGAAATCATTGCCAGATCTGACGAGTCTCGATTTCTACTGCAACTTTCTGATGGTAGGGTTGAGAATTTGGCCTAAACAACGTGAAAGCATGGATCCATCCTGCCTTGTAATGACAGTTCAGGGCTGCTGGTGGTGTGGGGGATACCTTCTTGACCCATTTTGGGCCCCTTAGTACCAACTGAGCATGCTGCTTCCAGCAGGATAACACACCATTTCACTAAGCTCAAATCATCTCACGCTGGTTTCTTGAACATGACAATGAGTTCACTGTACTCAAAAGGCCTCCACAGTGTAATATCTTTGGGATGTGGTGAAAAAAAGAGGTTCTCATCACAAATGTGCAACTGACAGACTGCAGCAACTGTGTCATGCTATCATGTCAATCTGGACCAAAATTTCTAAGGAATGTTTCCAGCACTTTGATGAATTCATGCCATGAAGAATTAAGGGAGTTCTGAGAGCAGAAAGGTAGAACACCAGACTAGTAAGGTGTGCCTAAAGAAGTTGCTGGTGAGTGTATATACAAAGTTATTCTGTTTAGATGGGACTGATATTAAAGGAAATATTCATAATGCTTTAAAATACTTGCTGAAGAGTGCTTAGAGGCATTTTAAGGTTTTGCTTATTGGCAAAACTTATTTCTAGAAGGACATTGGCTTAAAATAAAAATAGCTTATTATTATATTTCAAGTGAAACACTTTCATAACAATAAAATGTTGTAAAACAGCCTCTCATCAGCGGAACATTATTTCCTCTTGCTTAGCCTTGCCATTTCTTTTAAAAGAACATCCAAAAAGGCAGCAATAAGAAGTCTGGCATTTTATGCAGGAATGGGTGATAGTCAGACCCTCAGGGATGTATCTCACAAGCCCAGTTCCTACACCCTTGCCACTATGAGAACCACCTGGAAAACTACTGCGGTTCAGTGTTGTTATGTGACAGCATTTATTTTTGATCAAGAGTTATTTGCATTAAACACCGATCCCAAGGCAGCCTTCAAGTTGTTTACTTCTAACACCATGACTCCTCCATGTAATTTATTGGCCTGTAGAGAGAGAGAGGGCAGCAGGTGGAGAGAGATGAGGGGCTCAGAGAGATGATTCACACTCAGGAACAGGGAGCTTTTGACCAAGTGTGACAAACAAACCGCTACAGACTGACAGACAGAATAAATCATATTCAAATAGAATCGACTGCAAATATAATAAAAGCATAAAGAAAACAGAAGAACTGACTGAAGAATGAAATAATGACAACAATATCTGAGGACTAGGTCCAAATGGAAATTTAGGAGTTAACCGCACAGCACAGACTTAGAATCAAAGACTTCACACCAAAAATAAAGATTAAAAAAGATTAAATGTACAGCCATGTTAGAGTGTAACATACCAATGTCTGGAACATTCAGTGTGTTTACCGAAATCACCATTCTGCTTTTGTCTGTTGTATTCTAACTGAATCTGATGGGAATGCGATTGGTTTTCCACATATGACTGAGACTATATATAAAAGATAGACCTCCAGGGGTGTTTCTCATTTCCCTATTTGCCTCCTTATCTCCTCAGTCCTTCATCGTCCTGCTTAGGACCTGGAATCAGTCTCAGTACACATGCTGAAGCATTCCTCAAATGTATCTGCAGGAGAGTAGAATAATGTGTACCTGGCCATTTTAGAGGAATGCTGTTCCTTGTTCATATTTTGTTTGTTTGTGTGAACAGCACAGACCTATGAATTAGTCAAGCTTTAAAAAGGCACCTAACACAAAGTGCAAACCAGTGTTGTTTCTACACACAACAGGCAATTTAACAAAGAACCAATTTTAAATTGTATCTTTAGGCACTTTATTTTTAGCAGCCTAACACAAAAGCACATAATTTGTTTTTAATTTCTTTAGCCGAATCTATGTAAAATGCCAAAGATAACACAGTTTGACAGGCATAAAATAGTATTTTTGCACCAATTATATGATTCTCAGAGAGCATTTAACCAAAATGTGGTATAGTTCAGCATGGTGTGCAGTATGTCCTTGAAAAAACTGAGGAAATTCAACAAGTGGAAGACAAAAGAAGAAGTGCCAAGCCTAAAAGCTATCTACAGTAGTGAACAATATTTGATAGTCCTTAATAAATAAGGAAAAAAATCCATCAAAGACCTGACATAAGAGCTGAGAATTGCATCTGGCCTTGCAGTTGATCCATCTACTGTTTGCTGAAGCCTTATCAGAAATGGTTTCAGTGGAAGGGTGAACATCAAGGAGGCATTCTTAAGGAAGGGAAATAGGGAGAAAAGGCTGAGGTATGCTGAATCACACAAGAAATGCACTGAACATCAGCAACAACAGGTCTTATGGAATGAGGAATCCAAATATGAAATTTTTGCAGTAGGAATGGATAAACTTGACAGAAGGGAACAAAAGGCAGCCAATATCCAAAGAAGGAATGTCCTTCATGAAGCCTGAAAACTGTTTCTGAAGACTACTTAAAGAAAGAAGCTTGCCTTAAGAGAGTTCAGGCAGTGTTGAAGAAAGAAGAACATACCAAATATTGACTTTCAGACTGGTTAAAACTGCACAAACTCTGATTTTGAATTATGTACTGTATGTCCATTTATGTACTCGTGTTTCAATAAATTGTTGCACTTATTTCCTATTTTCATAGCAAAATATAAAGAGATGTGGGGCTGCCTTAAGACTTTTGCATAGCACTGCATTTTCACTTCTAAAAGATACATGCATGACCACTGGATTATATAAACCACTGTGGGATAAGGGATCAAAGAAGCAGAGTAGATGTTTCTGGCACACTTCATATAATTCTAAGGTGCGCAGAGAAGAGTCTGAACAGGATGAAGCTCCAGCAATGATTGTAGTATGAGGAATAACTTTATTGTTTGACCGACACGTTTCAGCTTGTGGCCTTCATCAGGGCCATCATGACAGAGGGGATCTACAATACAGACTGTTAGCTGTTTGTATTCATTAGATGTTCCAGTTATTTAAGATGTTCATCTATTCTTATTGTTTGTATGGTAAAAATTGTTACATGTTGTTGTTTATTGTACTTCGTACTATGCTGCGATTTGTCAAAAGTAGCCTTAAATATAAAGGTTGTCATAAACACTTTTGTGCTCATATGATGTCAGAGATTAATAAATAAAGCAGTAGGCTGTAATAAAGCCGAACTGATGACGCAGTTGTGCTAAAAGTTTTAAATTTATTGACAGTGCATTAAAATGACAGCTCCAAAGCAAGGATTAGTCATTTAGCTAAATGGATGCTGCCTGGGCTCCTCTCTCCTCATAACTCTTCCTCACCTCCTCTGCTTGCATCTGTGGTGGGAAGGAGTAAGATGGGAGGTGTGGCTGTACAAACTGAGAGAGAAGGCAATGCAGAAGTGATGCATACCTGAATTCTTGAATCTGACTAAAGGACAGATGAGCTAATGTCATGGCAAGGCATCTGTCTGTCTGTCCATCCATCTGTCCACAAGTCACAAAAATCACTCCTCCTCCTAGAGTATTGGCCAGATTTGAATGAAACTTGCACACAATGACTACCTAATGGCTATTCATCAGAAACTGTGCTCAAAGTCAAGGTTGTAGCTGTCATTTTATGGGCACTTTTCCATTTTTATAAGAATTGCTGCAGGATTGTGGTTGTTCATTAAATGAGGGTTTGCTTGTACCCCCCTGACATTAGGTTTATTTATGGCATTATAATGCCTCACACTAGGTTAATGCTGGTCAAGAACTAAGGTCATTGTCCTCAATAGGACTGTGTGTGAGGCTCCTGGACTTCTCAGTGAAATTTAATTCTCATTAGTTTGTGCAATGCAGCCAACTAATCACAAAGAAATATCACTTTTTATCTGTTCTTTGGAAATTACTATAAACTGTGAATTAGGGTGGACTGTGAGCTGGATAAGCTACTCCATCACTGACTTTGTGGTGTAAGTTATAGTATAATTTAGTGTAAAATAAATGACAAAGCAGAGTGATTTACAAGCTATTAATACTGTTCAATTCTCTAACCAAACATGGCAACTTCTGACTCTATAAAACATTATGGCAAAGACCAAAATGCTCAAGAATTCAGAAGAATGATCCAGAGAAGGTTTTCTTTCTATCAAGTAATGCATTTCTGCTTTGGAGTTTTATTATATTTAGTTGGTGGCATTCTGTGTTAAGAAATACTTCCCCCTGGGTCATTATCGGGTAAATGCCATAAGGGATGGAAAATTACCTAAAAATATTGCTGGAAAAGTAATTTTATGACTTTATTATTTACTCTAAAACAGTGTTGTGGCTAGAAAAGTTGTAATTAGCAGTTGCCACTGCAGCAGATAATTATAGTATGATAATACAGCTACTACACTTCAATCAATGGCCAGCTGGTGAATCACAATGGCAAAATTGCTGTTGAAAGATCAAATAGTGAACAAGAGGAAATAACTGCAATATTGTGCTGAATACTAAAAAGGGGACTGATTTCTAAATCAAACAGATGACGAAAAGGCAGTGTGGTTTGCTACCATACGAGCAAAATCATTGTGGGTGACAAATGACAATATTAACATTGCATTAGTATGTTAATGAACACATGTCCTGGCACCACAGTGCAAATTCGTACAATTGCAGCTTTACTCTAGACATGAAGAGTCCCTTCCAGGATGAGGGTAGGCTAGACTGATAGGTTGGATTGAAAGTCCTATTTTGCATAATGGAACTTCTTATCCTCATCTGCAAACTAATCTATCAATTCATCCATCCATCCATCCATCCATCCACTGTTGGTTATCTGCAGCAAGTCACAGGGCAGCATTCTAAACAGAGACATCTTGACCTCCCTCTTCCCAGCCGTCTCCTCCAGCTCTTCTGGAGGGACACCAAGGCACTGCCAAGCCAGCTTAGAGACATAATTTCTCCTGACTTTGACCCGCAGTCTCCTGCCAAAGAGGCACCCAGGAGGCATCCCAGTCAGATGCTCAAACCACCTCAACTGGCTTCTCTCGATGTGGAGGAGTAGCATCTCTCCTCTGAGCTCCTCCCACTATTTCTAAGGCTGAGCCCAGACACCCTTCAGAGGAAGCTCATATCCTGCAGTTTAATCACACTAGGCCTGCAAGGCATGAAGGCAACAGCTTTGCCTTCAGGTTCAGCATTTTCTTCACCGGAATAGACTGGTACAGCAACCGTATGGTTACAAACACTGCACCAGTCCATCTGTCCATCCCTCACTCACTTCTTACACGAGACCATGGGATACTCCATTTGGAGCAGTAACTCATTACCAACCCAGAACTGGCACTTCACCCTGAAAATCATAATCTTAGACTTGGAGGTGCTAATTCATCCCACTCACAAACTGTCCGAATGCTAACTGGAGGTCATTCAGATATATTTGATAAATTACTTAGAAAAACATCAATGTAAACTTGTAATTAATTGACTGTGGACTCAGTGATACTATATACTTCACTAGTGATCACTTTATTGCTAAAAAAGTGATCACTTGCTTAAAGTGTCAACAGGTAATGTGTTAAGACCCAGCTTAAAACTTTACAGCACAAACTACAGTTGATGTTTTACCAATGAACATGGAAATCAAAGGAATGAGCTCATTCTGCTGGACTCACATGGCACATTCAACACTGGCTGTGAAAGTGCAGAGAACATCCCTGTAGCATTAGGCTTAGTGACAGGCACATTAGCTGGAACTTCAGCCTGCTTGTGGTTCCACTGAAAGTCTGATCAATACTGAGTGCTCCAACCAGATCTCCGATGAGGATATACGGCTTCCAAATTATGACTCAGAGAAAAATGCAAACTGATCCGCTTGAGATTCAGCTGCAATTTCTGTACTTATTTCCTCTTCATTAGTGCTCTTTCCTCAGTTCATGGTTTAAAATGTGGTTTCTTAAAAGTGCTGGAAGCATTATTCAGCATGTTTAAAGACTGCAATGTTTCCCGCTGGGAGTGAAATATTTTAAACAGAAAAAAGATTCTGAAACTGCATTTCCACAACATCTGAAACCAAAATTAAAGACGATTAGCCGCCCTTTTAGAAAGATGATCCCACAGCTCTGAATTTGAAATAAAATCTCATCTGACATGAAGTACAAGTCCATCACGGGATTCAATTATGCACTATTTGGTTCTGTTTGTGAGTCAGTGTTTAGCACCCACTGAGCTACTGGTAAACTTTAACCTTTTTAACTGAAGTGGCACCCAAACTTTTAATTACTGTACCTCTTGAACTGCATCATTCACCCTTTTCTAATAAATATGAACCTTAAAAATGTGTTCTTCTTCTTCTTTTTCCTCCGTCTCACCCGATCCCTTCATCCTCTTCTTTCATACCAGCCTTCTGTTTCCTCTTTCACTACATCCATCAACCTTCTCGGTGGTCTTCCCCTTTTCTCCTGCCTGGCAGCTCCATCCTCAACATTGTTTGTGCAGTATATCCACTATCCCTCCTCTGAACAAACCATTTAAGTGTTGCTGCTCCAAGCTGATCAACCTGAGCTGTCCCTCTGATGTGCTTATTTCTAATCCTGTCCATCCTGGTTAGGCCTAATGAAAATCTCAGCATAGTCCCGACACGACTATGTTTTGTTTTCTCTCTCTGTCTATAAATGCACCTTTCCCCTCCCCTCCTTTGTCTTCAGCTAAGAGTAGCATAGATTCCACCAGCACCCTGTTGGCCAGCAGCTCTGGAGGTGCTTGTTGTCAACTTCGGCAGCTGAGCCTATATAGAAGTCTTATTAATGATCTGCATATCTGATTTGGAAAAGATTTTACATCAGCTTGCCTTGTTAACACAACCCTGGCCATAATTCCAGGATTAGCACCAGCACCAGGAGAGTGTTTGGGCTGTAGTCCCAACTTCCAAAATTCAGATAATTTATCTCCAAAAAGCAGATCTCTAATAGCTGGTATAAAAAACAGAGAAACAAAAAGTCCAAAGAGCAAGAAAAATAAATCACAGATAGAGACAAGCAAGAAAGTGAAACTAATGAGGATGAGAAATGAGGAAAGGAACAAAAAGCTGGAAATAAAGCCACAATGCAATTCTTAAGTAAAATAACCTTTAAAGTAAAACAAATAACTAACAGTGAAATGTAAATGCAGAGTCAAACATTAAAAATAGTACCATATACACTATACATAATATATATATTTCTTCCAAGGGGTCACCACACTGTTGGTAATTTGGCAGAGGTTATTTGAAAGAGCAGCAGTAAGACATAAGGGGGAAAAAGGGAAACTATAGGCACCTGATACCCAGTAGTGACCATACAGTCCCCTCCAAAAATGTTTGCCTTTTCCAAGTTGGTGCCTCCACCTGGGAGGCACCAACTTGGACTTCCAGATGGAGCAGTACATCTACAAGAGGAAAAGCGACAGTATCTATATCATTAACCTGAAGAAGACCTGGGAAGCTGCTGCTGGCAGCCAGGGCTATTGTTGCCATTGCCAACAGCAAAGGCAGCTAATATGTTTTTGCATGTGAGCTCAAAAGCTGAATACAAGAAGAGTGATCAGTTTTTGTTTTTTCCCCCCTGGTATTTATATCTAGATATGCTAAACAGCATAGCGCACATTTTGTAGCAACCCATCCAGTTTTTCAAATGACTGTAATTATTGGAGCAGAATCTTTCAACCAAATTAAAGTAAAAAATGCTTAATATTTGGTTTCGTACCTCTTGCTCACAATAACTACACTGAGCCTACAACTCGTAGGCTCCACTCGATTTGTTGTTTCTTCATTGGTTGTGCCTTTCCAGGCTTTTACCACAGCATCTTTTAGTTGAATTCAACATCATCATCACTAAAAATGACTGACCCTGTTCCAGCGGTACCCATGTAAGCCCAAGCCATTACACAGCCTCCACCATGCTTCACAGATGAGCTTGTATGTTTAGGATCATGGCCATATCTGTTCTTTCTCCTTACTTTGGCCTTTCCATCACTTCAGAAGACGTTAAGCTTTGTCTCATCAGAGCTTTAAACTTTGTTCTGAAGCTGTTGTGGCTTGTATTGGCACCATTTTCATCCCAATCTTGCTTTCTGATTTTTATTGCTGATGAGTGGTTTGCATCTTGCAGTCTGGCCTCTATATTGTTATTCTCTACAGCTGCTTCATCACAGTGGACTGTGATATTTTCACCCCTCCTCTTCGCGGGTTGTTCATGAACAATAGTCCTGGTGTTTTTCCTTTACTGCGCTCACCATTTGTCACCAGTTGCTTTAATTTTCCATGGATGACCTGGTTGACGCCTGTTGCTTAGTACACCGGTGGTTTCCTTCTTTTTCAGGACATTCCAAGTAGTGGTACTGGCTATGCCCATTGTTTTTTAAAACACCTGTGATGGATTTTGCCCCTTTCCTCAACTTCAGAATGGCATACTTTTCTCCCATAAACAGCGCTCTGGTCTTCATCTTGGTCTACCCTATAATTACAAATGCAGTCTTCAAAGGTGAAAGCCAAAGCTTAAACAGAAAGTACATATCCTTAGCTACTTCATGATTAAGCAGTCAATCTTACATGACTCACCTGTGTAACAAGAAACACCTGTCACATGTTCCAGTACTTAAGTCACTTGAAAAACTGCATGGGTTGATACAAAACATATTATGTTCTATGTTGTTTAACATATGAAAATACCAGGGAAGAAAAGCTGAATCGCTTATTGCTCTTCTCACATTCATCTTTAGATCTGACGCCCAAATGTCTTCAGTGCACAGCAGAAGCAAATTATTTGGCCTTGCTGTTCCAATACTTTTGGAGAGGACTGTATGGCCACTTCTGGTTTCAAAAAAAGAACATGGTGGTGGTCACAGTGCTAATACTGAGGCTTCAAATGTGGAGTCATGTTAACAACATTCATTTTTACATACAGTTGATGATTGCACTCTGGCTATAAATGTATAATATATATACAATATATTTCAATAAAGAATAAAATGATCACAATATAAAGGAGTCACATCTCGGTCTGGTCCAGTGCATGCTAGGGTAGACTTGCACTACCTCTGACCCTGAACGGGTGAATAGATACAGAAAATTGACAGATGGATAGAAAGTAGTTGTTATTGAATAAGCTGTCTCCTTGAGGGAAAAAGCTGCAAGGCGGGACTGCAGCATAAAGAGCTGATTTACTCAACAGTTGAACGTTGAGCTGAGAATGTCAGTTTATTGAGAGACTGTCAATGTTATCGTGTGTGAATGGATTGGAGTTTCAGCTCGCACAATGCTGCTGTGTCTCCCTCCAGTTCAGAGAAATACACAACTGATGGAGAGCTCAGCTGCTGTATACTACATGGAGTCGATTTGAATACAAAACATAAGCGCGCGCGCACACACACACACACACACACACACACACACACACACACAAAACACACACATCAAAGGTGTGATTAGACCTGATTTGTCTGTCCTGGGTTGATCGTAGGAGCTTTGCGTTCACATACTTTATAACTCCAAACCCTGCAACATTCAAGGACAGAGAGTTTACCACTTTTTGACCATTATAAATTGTGGTTCAAACCTATACACACAGTTATTAATTAGTTTTTGTTTGAGTAACACACTGACCTTGAACCTTAAATAATTCAGAGGCTCATACTTACAGTTTTCTGCTCCATCGCACAAAATGGCAATAATTTATGTGCAGAAGCTGGCAGAGTCATTGATCAATACCAACGACTGATTGATTACAGGGCCAGCTACAGGGATTTCAAGATTTTAAGGCTGCCTCTTTCTTCTCTTGCATGGAAGACATTCAGATGGAAACTGGAACAGTGATTAGATGGATTTCCATTAAATTTGGTAGATTCATTTTACCCAAAGCATCAATTATGTTCAAATTTTAGTGACATGTCTTGACATCTACAAGGTGAATTGTCTTAAAATATCGCAACATTTCCACGTCCCTCTCAAGATGAAAACTTTTGATGACTCGCCGCTTTTTCATGCAGCATTAAAAAATACTTTGTGTTCAGCAATAATTAGCAAATGCCAGAATGCCATCACAATGAATGCAGATTGTAATGATGTAAACATTACTGCTGCACAGTGTTTTAAGCCATGTCACCCATGTAAGTCCAGTTATGCTGACATTAGTGTTTAGCTCACAGCACTGCTTTACCCACAAGACCAGAAAACTGCAACATTAAAACCACCCACCTAATACTGTGCAGGTCCTTATTGTTGCAGCAAAACAGCTCTCACCCTTTGTAGCAGGGGCCTCTGGGAGTGTCCTGTGGTATCAGACACTGGGACACCAGGCAGTGCGTCTTTTGGGTCCTGTTAGTAGTAGAGTAGGGTCTCTGTAACCCTGAAATGGCTCCGGCAAAGAGAAGATGACTTACACACATCAGCCACATCATTAGATACACCTTGCTGTACTAGGTTGGACCCCCTTTTGCTTTCAGAACTCCCCTAATTCTTCTTGGCATAAATTCAACAAGGTGCTGGAAACATTCCTCAGAGATTTTGCTCCATATTGACATGACAGCATCACTCATTTGCTCCAGATTGCATA
>VUQH01090338.1:14360-24475 GCA_015106775.1 Etroplus canarensis | reverse complement strand
CCTCGTGTCAAGCCACTCCTAATCCAGAGACAACGTCCGAAGCGTCTTGTCTGGGCTGTGGAGAAAAAGAACTGGACTGTTGCTCAGTGGTCCAAAGTCCCCTTTTTAGATTAAAGTGCATTTTGAATTTCATTTGGAAATCAAGGTCCCAGAGTCTGGAGGAGGAGTGGAGAGGCACAGAATCCACATTGCTTGAAGTCCAGTGTGAAGTTTCTACAGTCAGCGATGAGTTGGGCTGCCATGTCATCTGCTTTTGTTGGTCTACTGTGTTTTCTGAAGTCTACAGTCAACGCAGTCATCTACCAGGAAATTTTATAGCACTTCATCCAGCAGGACTTGGCACCTGCCCACACTGCCAAAGGTACCAAAAGCTGGTTCAGTGACCATGGTGTTACTTTGCTTGATTGGCCAGCAAACTCGCCTGACGAAGCTATGGGGTATTGTCAAGAGGAAGATGAGAGACACCAGACCCAACAATGCAGATGACCTGAAGGCCGCTATCAAAGCAACCTGGGCTTCCATTACACCTGAGCAGTGCCACAGGCTGATTGCCTTCATGCCATGCAGCATTGATGCAGTAATTCATGCAAAAGGAGGCTCAACCAAGTATTCAGTGTACAGAAATGAACATACTTTTCAGAAACCTGACATTTCTGTTTAAAATATCCTTTTTTATTGATTTTATGTAATATTCTAATTTTCCAAGACACTGAGTTTTGAGTTTTCATTATCTATAAGCCATAATCTTTAAAATTTCAAGAATAAAAAGCTTGAAATATTTCACTCTGTGTAAGGAATCTATATATATATATATGGGTTTCACTTCCTGAAATGAGTGACAAAAATTTTGAACTTTTTCATGATATTCAAATTTTTTGAGATGTACCTGTAGTGTACCTTCAAGTGCAGCCTCACAGAGCCAGTGGTGCAGTTGTAGGCAAGGTCAGTGTTCCTACAATGCGTTAAGTTAAATTTTATCTTTATATTGGATTTTTTAAATTTTTGTTAGCTCTATTACCAAGACAGAGCCCACCTTCACGCTGCTAGTGCATTTTTGTGAAAATAAATCCACACATTACAAATTAATAACTGATTTATTTTATTGGGGTCTTTAAGATATTAGAGTTTTGACTTTCAGCTTGAGAAGAGAGAGGCTGAACTGAACCGTAATTAATGAGACATTCAGCAGTGCGAGGAGTCTCAGGAGGAGAGGCACAGTTATCCTTGATCTGTTTTCCAGTTTGGTCTCATCAAGGGTTGGAGAAAGCGATAGATAGAAAGAGAGAACCATTTCATGTTAAAAATCCAAGATATTAACTGCTGCCCTTTACCATTTCTAGTAAAACTGCTTCAGATAAAAGTGACACACAGTCTTTCTGCTAGTTTAAGGGTCACCCCAGTGTAATTGCTTTCCCTCGCCTAATTTTGATGGCTTCATTTCAATCTAAAGCATCCTATGCATGTCCATGGGTCCGTTGATGACTCTGTTTAGGGTGATTTGAAGAGACAGCAAAGTGGAAAATGAACCCATCCCATTCCAATTAGCATCATTTTTAACCTAATGATGGACACCTCAAGGTGACGTGGCCCCCACGCCCAGATGCACCATTATCATTCCACCCTGGGCAACTCATCTAAATTACTGACTGCCCTGGCTTTTTCATTAGCCACCTTGGGCAGAGGAGGCGGGGCTCCTCTGCACCAGCACACAGACACCAACCAATTGAGATCCTAATCATTTTCTTCTTACATGCCTTATGAAGGTGGATGACTTTATGCTTAAAGACCATTTAAAATAAGTCCTGTCTGCTCCTCTGTCATCATATATGTGTGATATATGTTTGCAAATGGCAAATAAAGTCACTGAGGGGATCCTAACTTTGCAGTTTATATGAACTGTAGTGGAGCAGAAAGGCTGGTCCTCTTCTTATCTTGAACAAAGAGTAATTACTGTACCTTGATGGTGCCTCTCTGGGGTTTATGATGATGCTGCAGTAAACTGTCTGTAGTCTCCATAGTCACACAGGTTTGTCTTTGATAGAAAAGCCTCACCAGTGATTTGTCTCCCAGAGAAAACCAGTTTCATAAAGGAGGCGCAGCAGGGACGATTCTGTTCCAAGACTCGGAGCCAACACACTTGCAAAACCTAGTTCACTGAATCCCACTCGGATAAATTTCTTTATCTGGTGCCATAAAGGCCAATATGTGACAATGTTTTTGTCTTGGTCTTATATCAGTGTGTGGATGTGATAAAGTCACTGTTCATTTTACACATTTCAAGTTGAATGGCCTAATGGAAGTTTCTACATTCTGTTGTAATTGAAAATTCTAAAGGGTACCAAGACTCATCTCCTGAATATTATATATTAATATTAAAGGGGACCTGTTGCACTAATTTCTAGCTCTATATTTTTATCCTTGGACTCTATCAAAGTTGCTTTGCATGATTCACAGTTCAAAATTATTTTTAACTTATATTGGGCTCTGCTGCACAGTCTGAAACAAGCAGTTTGAGCTTCCCCACCATTGCTCTAATTTGTACTGCTGGGCTACTAGGCTCACAGTCAGAACTATGTCCCTGACATGACCATATTAGGGATATCTGCTCTCACTGACATCATGCTGAGTCAAGAGTAGAAAAAAACACACTCTGGGAGTTTAGAGCAGTCTGAAACCTGAGCGTGTTGCTCACAGTGTTATAGTGTCCCTGTAGTATAGTGATTTACACATTCACCTTACAAGTGGAACGTCCCTAGTTCAATTCCAGGTAAGGGCACAGGCCCCTCTTACCATGGAGGGTTGCATCAGGAAGGGCATCCCGCATAAAACCTCTGCCAAATTACCAATATACATTAATCTGCTATGGCAACCCCTTGGGGAGAACACAAGGGATCGAGATTATATTCTGGCTTTAATATTTGCAACTGTAACCATAATTAATATGATCATCCACCACTTTCATAGAATATACATTCACCAACTACTTCATTAGAGATACACCTTGCTAGTCGTGGATTGCACCCCATTTTGCCTTCAGAACTGCTTTAATTCTTTTTGACATAGATTCAGCAAGGTACTGGAAGCATTCTTCAGAGATTTTGGTCCATATTGACTTGATAGCATCCCATAGTTGCTGCAGATTTGTCAGCTGCACATCCATGATGAGAATCTCCAATTTCACCATATCCCAAAGGTGCTCTGTTGGATTGAGATCTGGTGAGGCTATTTTAATGCAGTGAACTCCCTGTCATGTTCAAGAAACCAGTCTGAGATCATTTCAGCTTTGTGACATACTGGAAGCTGCCATGAAAAGATGAGTGCACTGTGGTCATCAAGGGATGGACATAGTCAGCAGCACTTCTCAGGCTCTTTAAAGGATGCTCAGTTGGTACTAGGGGCCCAGAGTGTGCCAAGAAAATATTCCCCACACAAGTACGGTGTCACCACCAGCCTGGACCGTTGATACAAGGCTAAATGGATCCATGCTTTCATGTTGTTTACACCAACCATCTGACTCTACCATCTGAATGTTGCATCAGAAACTGAGACTCATCAGAGCAGGCAACATTTTCCAATCTTCTGTAGTCCACTCTTGGTGAGGCTGTCCTATGACCTCTGGTATCAACAATCCATTTTCACCCAGAGAACCGCCACTCACTGGATATTTTCTTTTATTTTTGGCTCATTCTCTGTAAACCTTAGAGATGGTTTTGCATGAAAATCCCAGTAGATCAGCTGTTTCTGACGTATTGAAACCAAGAGCCATGCTGTGTTTAAAGTCACTCAAATCACCTCTCTTTTCCATTGTGATGCTCAGTTTGGACTTCAGCAGGTCATCTTAACCATGTCTGCAGGTCTAAATGCATTGAGTTGCTGTCTTGTGATTTGCTGATTAGATATTTGCATTAATGAGCAATTGAAAGGTATACCTAATGAAGTGGCGTTTGAGTCTATATTACAGAAAGTGAGGTAAAGCATAATAGATTTGAAAACAGCCACATCCAGAGTAGTAACTGAAGTAGTGATATCCAGTCTTTAGTTTGATGTGCTGTTAAAGATGAAGCAAAAATATTTTGTCATGACCTGCCTCAATAGTAATAAACTGTTTTTTCCTTGTGTGATTAATATAATATTTAGTTCAGAGCATAAAATTACAATTTCAAGTTGTTTTGCATTTTTTGTATCCTGTAACAACAACTCGGATTTATCACATGACCCCTAGGTTGGCAACTACTGAGTTTGTCATAACCATTGCTGTTTAGTAGTTATAACAGCGTGAATGTGTATTAGGCTTCTGTTAGATGTTTGTCACTGGTCATATGACTTTTGATATGATCCATAGGTCTGTGTACTTTATCTCACTACAGTGAGACAACAATTGTGTGATCACAAGACTCTGGTAGCTACGTCTCAATTTTATGTTGATTTTCATGCCCTGAATGAACAGATGTTTGTATAAATTGCCTCCCAGGGTGACACTGCAGATATTAAATACATGCTTTGCATTACTAACAGGCTTTTCTGAAGTGGTTGGAGCTGTAGGCAAATGTTGTGGAAGACTGATTTGTTTCTGATTTTAACAACTTATGAGGTACTTAGAAGACTGTTAAAAGGTAGTGAACTAATAAAAAATATGCATGTTTAAATATTGATAGAATGTAATCTCTCATGCTGTACTATGGGTTTATCTTAAATATTTGTTTTGGTTTCTTGTTTTCCAGCCAGGGAAATGACCAGGGGAAAGTTCCTGAACATCTTGGAGAGGCCCAAGAAGTGACATCTTTTTTCAAACAACAGGAATTTTTGGATTTTACAGTGATTGCAATCTGTGTATTTACCAGTATGCCATGAACATATTCAGACCTTCACAGTAAAGTTCAAAGACTCTGCATTCAGATCATTATTTAGAGCAAAATGCTCTCTTACACTGCTGAGGTCTTCTCATCAGACTCCTCTGTACATCTGCTGTCCCCTAGATAGATGCTTTTACTTTTTTTGGAAAGTTATTTTTCCACTGAATTTCCTTGTGACTTGCAGACCTACCTTGATTAAATGATCCCTATTTATTGGTACTTTGTAACATGATTTACTTTTTTGCAATTTGTGAAATTATATAATAAACTATTAAAATGAAAAGATCATTGCTTTTTATTGAAAGCCCCCTTGAAGTGAATACGTTTGCAGCCAAAGCAGCCAACTTTAGTGATGTAAAAGTTTTTAGAGACTGTTCAAGTTTTAATTAGGGCAATAACTTCATGCCTCTGCCATTCCACAGAGTGCAGCACCTCTCTGCTGTGGACATGTAAGGAGCTCCGACGTGGGAGTGCTTTCTCGGCTATCAGGGCATGTTTTCTTTTTAATGAGCATTGGAAGCAGGGTCCCCTACACAAAACATTGCGTAAAAATAATATTGCTCATTGTCATCACTGTTAATAAGAGTTGACATAATTACTAGGACCATTTCTTTTCTAATTAGCACACTTCTGCGTTGTCGGAGCTAGTGGCCAGGCAAAAAGAAAATCAGACAGGCATGCCGAACGGGAAACAAAAAGAAGTCCATCCGCCATAATTAGGTAAGACAATGCCTCGGACTGTTCTCGGCTGGAGATGTCGCTGGGGCTCTGGCCACTCACTACCAACAAGTTACACTTCTCTCCAGGTCTCTAATAAGCCCCTAATCGTTTTTCCGATTCACACGGACAGAGGCCGCCATTACCTCAGTGGCTTCACCCCTAGTGACCTACGCGGACCCTGGCTTACCCCTCTGAGAAATATGTATTATTTATGCGGTACTCCAGCTTTGTCTGTGTTTGTTACTGGAGATGCACAGCTTATTTTGGGGAGCCCTCAACACAAAAGTTGGCGGCTGGTGGATGGAAAGTTGACGGCAAGAAGCCTAGATTATTTCTTCAGCCTTAAGTCTTTTTGAAATTTAAGTTTTCTATCCTTTAATTTGGATGTTGAGAAACATTAAAATATACAAAAATTACAATGGGTAAAATTGAGTGTTGGTTTACATCTAATCAGCCTGACAGAGTGTTTGACCAAAGTTGAACTTATGGCATAAAGGCTTTATATGATTGCTGATGTTCTTTTAGATTATTAAAAAGCCAGAAAGAAAAAAATGAGGGTTGCCATTTTTGTAGCGCTTCACCTTTGGAGTGATGATTATATGAATACTATTGGTTTTTTTTTAAGAGTGCATTGCATATTAACAATCTTAGCCCAAAACAGAAAGAATAAATGGCATTAAGCTTTAGTTTGTAAGAGTGTTGGTTACAGCTTAAATTTTAAAATATATTTGCATTGTTATGTTCAGCTGCTACTGCTGTTGCTTATGTGTATGTTGGTAGACCCGAGTTTGTTTGGGGTTTATAATGCATCATCACTTATCTGTGTCACAACTGCTAGCAACTTATATAGCTTATCCTTTATAAAGAACATTGACAAGTTTAGACCCTTTATAGGGCTGTTCAAGCACCCCTAAAAATAGCAACAGTAGTAGAAATAGTGCATTGTATTATATTCCATTGTCTTCTAGCTTTATATTATTATTACACAATGATGACAATGACAACACATTGGCAAATAAGTTTTGAGTCCTATCCAGTTGCATGGACTTCACAAGAGGACTCGTATCATCCTAAACATGGGTTGAACAGGATGGCTGCCTCTACAACAAAGTGACAGATTACAGATCTACTCTTCACTCGGGTAGCCTGATGCTCTATGTTAAGTCTGCACAGTAAAGTGAGGGTTTGTATGAACTTGAAGACTTAAATGTAAAAGTAAATCTCTTACCAGTTTTCTTCTTGCCCCGCTGTACGGAGTGGCAGCAGCCCGATTTGCCAGTCTGTAATGAATGATGCTGCTTAAGTTGCTTGATTTGTGATTGGTGATTAAGCAACTAGAACAATGTTGTGAACATTTCTCTTAGTTAATTTGGAAAATTGTGGCCATCATAGAGTCTTTGTCTCAGGTTTCATTAACTATCTAAAGCGTCCACCATAAAACAGGTGTACTATATAGAAACATGGGGGCGGCAACGGCTAAGTGTGTCGGAGGACGAATTTAGTAGCCGGAGAGCTGCAGATGGAGCTGGCTCGAGACTAGCCTGTGACCACCCAAGACCCTGCCTGACCCACGCGTGTGGAGGTGGACCCCTGAGCCCTGCCGAGGCACCCTTGAGCAAGGCACCAAAATGGCAGCCTTGCCGACCTCCCTCACTGCATGTGTAGCAGCGTCAGCAACTGTGATTTCCCCCTGGGGATTCATAAAGTATAGTAAAATAAAAATGAATTACTCTTAGACACCACAGTAGTACTTTTGGAAATAACATTGTACTATTTACCTAATTGAACGTATTTATGAAAAGTAATTAAGTATTATTGTTTATCAATCACAAGGCAGTGTACCCACAGCCTTGTGATTGGGGCTGAGGCCCCCTAAATGTTTACTCTCAGAATCGCCCCTGCCAAAGGGTGCATTAATATAAAATCTGCCTTTTTATACCATGACCAATTATAAAATTCTGTATACCCTAATTTTATTATTTTTATTTCCAAAGGGCCTTTTAAGGTGGCCCTGCCGTAATCGCAACCGGTTGAATGTGGACACCTGTTTATGCTGACGGCCGGGCGCTGATCAGTTTGCTGAGCGTTGACGTGTTAGGCGACCTGACATCTTCAGTATGGTGCACGCACTGGTTGCTTCCTGTCACCCGCAGCCTCCGTCCAGCCGGGCAGTCTCCTCAAGAGACGGGTCAGTCCCCGCAGAGCTGGTCATCCATATGCAGGAAAAAAAAATAAAAATACACAGTCCATCCATCCGCAGTGCGTTGCCCTGACCTCACGTAGCCTCTGTGCCCCGACAAACGTCAATCCGATCTGCCCCAGGTCCTTAAATTAGCTGTCAATTAGTGCAAATTAATCAACTCCTCGCCTAATTAAGCAATGCCGACGGGCAGCTACCAAACATGCCATTGTGGAGGAGCCATGAGAAAGCTGCGGGTCTTGCAAACTCAGTGCTGGGGAGGAAAGGGGGGGGAGGGAGGAGGGCATCGCATAACATCACGCCCTGTAAGTGCTTTGGGAAAGCAGAGGCTTTGGCTGCACTTTAGTTTTCCCCCTGACTCGGCACTACATGTGTGCTGTCATCAGGTTGCCTGCGCCCTGCTCCAACACCGAGGACTCACATTGATCGAGCTCTTGCACCTCTTGCGTAAAGAGCTTTCTGTCCTTATTTTTCACTCGCAGTCCGTGAGATCGGACGCCTTCACAGAAAGCCGCGGGCAGTGCTGGGCGAGCATGAATGTGACTTGTGCAATCATTTCCAGTTCACGCAGCAAGGCCCATCAAAGGGATGTGACCTCCTTGTAAACATGAAGCTCATTTTCGCACACGCATGATCACTACTGTTGTCTGAACGCCGCAGGTTTGAGGGCGCATTGTTCCTCAGTAAATATGCAGGACGGAAGCTGGAGGAGCAGTGATGTGGGGTCGGGAAGGGAGGGGGGGCAAATAAACAACAACAAAAAATTCCAACAGCTGTTTGCTTTTTAATCTGCAGGCGTTAGATCCTGCAGGTCTTTGATGGGCAACCTAATCTACACGAATGACTGAACTAAATCTTCCCTTAATCTAGGGCCTTATTAGGCAGCCTTTCTTCTGCATGTAAATCAGCGTGCACCCACTTTCACGGGAGATGGATTAATAAAAGCACGCGCACAGAGGAGAAACTGTTCTCCTATCGACAAACAGAAAAACTATAGATTGCAACAGGGGCGATGATGAGTGAGGGGGGGCAGTAACTTCCCTGTAACTGACAGGTCCTTCTGACTCACACCCTTCCATGTTAATAAATGACTCGCTCCCAGCGGGATGACGTGTCATTTGCATATCCTAATAACACTGATTTCATCATTAATAGAATTTCCACTAAATAGGCCCTAATTACTTTCAACTGGCCAACCACTGATTGCAGCAGCAATATTTTCTCCTTCCTCATCAGCAGCTCTGTTCACACTGTTACATATAAAATATGACTTCAGAAGGCCACCACAGTTACAGACACTATTAGTAGCTTTTGGGCAGGAATCAGTCCCCCCAGCTTGTAACTGGAATAATCTGCCTGTGTTTATTATTATTTTGCCTTTCGTTGCTTTTTTTTTCTCTCGCATTATTATGGCAGTGTTACTTCAGTGATGCCCTATGCAGTGTGGGCAAAGAATTTGCATCACCCATCATCACAAACATTAGGCCAGTCCTTAGCCTTAGTGCTCTCCGAATCAAATAAACTGTGTGCCAGAAAAACACAAGAAAACAACACACAATTAAATAATAATAATTATTAGTAGTAGTAGGTTAGATGAGTTTTGACTTTGACCAAAAAAAGAAAATCAGTCAAATTTGCTTTCTAAGATTAACGAATTTCTACCCTTTTCAATCCGGCTCTCACTCTCTGATTGGCCCTGACACACCAAACTGAACGGACGGAGTTGAGCTGCATCTTTAATAAAAAATAAATTTAAAAGTTTTTTTTTTTTTTAAAAATAAATGAGGAAAAATAGGATAAATTAAGAAGAAATTATAATGCAACCACCCCCCCCCAAAAAAACCCCATCAGTTTCCTTTTGTTCCTCAATTGCCATAAAATAATAAAATAAAATTATATTTTCCTACAGACGCAAAAATGCAAATACACATCCACTATATTATTATTATTATTACTTGTTAGAAAGTTGCTCATTAGTTTCCTATTTATTTATGTGCTCTGGCTTGTATTCTGTGTCATTTCCCATTTCCTCCAAGAAAAATCCCCCTGTGGTTTAATCTGTGTAGTCTGCTGCTGCTGCTGCTGCTGCTGTGGGATTAACGCTGTGCAGGACCGTGCACAGCAGACTGGGTCCATATCGTCCAGCTGTCGTTTTTTGGGAGGGCCTTTTGATTTGCGTGTGATGAGTTTCCCATAGCATCTGGAGATCAATTATCCACTCCTGTGAACCAGTGGTTGGGCAGAGGGATCATAACTGACTCTGTATGTGTGTGTGTGTGTGTGTGTGTGTGTGTGTGTGTGTGTGTGTGTGTGTGTGTGTGTGTGTGTGTGTGTGTGTGACA
>VUQH01090338.1:0-11210 GCA_015106775.1 Etroplus canarensis | reverse complement strand
CCTGCTCCCATCCTAAATAAAATTAACACCCAATTTTCTCATTGAGTGTAATTAGTTAAATCAGACGAGCTCGGGAGGCTGCTGCTGCTGGAGAGACGCAGGGAGTTCAAATGAAATAACTACATTGAATTTATTAGCACGGGTCAATGGCGCTGCTCCCCCGAGTCCCGGTAGTTTAATTTCCCGTGATATTTGCCCGCCTGCCCGCCATCGATTGGGCCTGAAATTAACTTATTTTTCAATCAGCCTCAGCGAGCCCCAGGGTCGCTCCTCCTTGCAGCTTACACGCCGGCTTCTTTTGAGGGGCAGAGAAGCAATTTCTCATTAAAAAAAAAAAAAGTATCTTGTATGAAATAAGGGTTATCATCAGAATTACCAGGAAAAAAAAAAAAAAGCTTGAAAACGATTTGATCGTTTTTCGATTTAAAATCTGTCCCCACCTGAATCCTCCTCCTGGTCCCTTCCATCCAGCGGTGCCTAAGCTGAGTGTTTAGCAATCCTGTGTTGTGCTATACAATCAATTTGGCCTCCCTCTCTCAGCACACACAGACAGCCTTAAGCAGTTGTTGGCTGTGGCCAAGTGAAGCGTCTTGTTGTGTCAGACCATCTATAATGCCACTAGGTAGCTTGAGATAAGCAGTGACAGGAGGCAGAGATCTTTTACACCTGTAGCCAGCAGGATATGGGAAATCAATGGACTGAATCAAAACAGGACTTAAGTTGTTATCTTAAGTCACTTTGAATCACACTACAGTCCCAAACGGGCCATCTTTAAAGTAACTGCTGAGATATTCTGGACAAACAGCATAGATTCCACTTTTGAACAGGGAACTCTTGGCAGAGGGTAAAATTGTGGCTATTAGCTCACATAGAAAACTTTAAGCAACTCCTTAGTTGAGTTTTGGAGGTTTTAAGAAATCCCTCTTCTGGAAAATGCCTACCCAAGACTTGGACCAGAATTTCTTTGCCATTTTGTAAGCATTTATTTCTAAATTAACACAATTTTTTGAGTGGACAAATACAAACCAAAATGATGTTTCCACACTAGAAACAGTGAGTTATATCTGATCTGTAAAACACTAGCAGACGATTTTTCAATAAAGCCAAAACCTGTTTTGGGCAGGGGCGATTCTAAGATCAGACATTTGCATGCATTGCCTTGCAGTTAATGCATGAATGAAACGATAATGCTTAATGAATTACTTTTAGTTAAATGAATAATAATTATAATAGTAATATGGAATATGCTTCTTATTCAGTGCTTTTTACCTATTTATTATGCACACATTATGATGCTACTTTCAAAACAACCTCATTAGTTGGACAGTCTATTGTAGTGTCTATGAATAATTCAGAATTAATAATCACACATTTCAATGTAATACACCTGTTTTAGGGTGGACCCTTTATGAAACCTGAGGCAAAGACTCAATCATGATGGGCAAAATTTTCCAAAGTAAGTTAAAGATCAATTTACAATAAAGCAATTATGAGGGGAAATATGTACAAACTGTTTTGGTGCTTTAAACCACATGGTGGCAGTCCACCAAATCATCAAGCAAGTGAAGTAGCATCATTCAGTGCAGACTCTGGCAAATCAGGTTCCCTTCTCCATACATCTGTGCAAGAAGGAAGCTGGTAAGACCAGGTAACCCACCCTTTACTGCACAGATGCAACACAGGGCATCAGGTTGGCCATCCCTGAGTGAAGAATAGATATGTAGCTTGTCACCTTAATGTAGATCCATCCTGTTCAAGCCATATTTACAATGTAATGAGTCCTCTCAGGAAGTCCATCACAACAGTGAAGTCCATGCAACTGGACAGACCTCAAATCTAATTTGCTAAAGTACACTTAATTGTGTAGTGATGCCAGAAAATAATAAAAATTCCTTAATATTACTATTGCTAGTGTTATTTTAGGGGTTTTACAATTCAATTTAGGAGTGTCTGAGCACCCCTAAAAGAATCTTGTCAGTGGTTTAGGGTACAAACTGTTGCATCCAGCATACAATGCAAAAGATTCAATGTGATTATTTGCCACCCTGCCAAGGCCCTCTAAAATCAAAGGACCATCAATCTTATGGTTTTATTTCCCAAATTACTGAAAATTTACTCAGAATATCTTCCATAACAGTAAAGATAATCAAAATCCCAGCCATATTCTGTTCCATCTCAGCCATTTCCTGTACCTATTAATTCAATATTTCAAATATTTTGGCTTCTGTCTCAGTAATTTGGTACTGACATCCTCATATCTGACTCACTGATGATATAAGCTGTGATTTTCTTCTAGGAAGACTATGCTACTAAGAAAAGTAGATAACAATATGCTGTTGTGAGTGATATTGCTGGTGATTAATCACAGGGAACCTTTTGTGCACAGGTATGGTTCCAGAACCGCAGAGCCAAATGGAGGAAGAGGGAGAAATGCTGGGGCCGTAGCACTGTGATGGCTGAATATGGACTGTATGGAGCCATGGTGAGGCATTCAATCCCTCTGCCAGAGTCCATCCTGAAGTCCGCCAAGGATGGTATCATGGAATCCTGCGCCCCCTGGCTGCTCGGTGAGGCTGTTGTTTTACTGTTTTCCACTCTTTCTATGACATTTTCCCATTTTGGCTTCCAATTTTTTCTGTTTTGTCTATGTAAGATGCATCTTAACTGCACTGCTAAGTGACACCAGATGCTGTGTTTCTTTAGGTTAATTAGCTGACATGCATACATTTATTCTTTTCACAAGTATAGTGCTTTTTTGTTTTTGTTTTTTCCTAAGCATGACTTTCTAAAGCAAACAGATTTCCTAAATTGAAAACAGCATATTAAATATTTTTATCCAGTACCCTGGTCATGCATTGACATTGTCCATTTAAACATTATTTTCTAAACCGGAACTATTTTTGCTTGCTATTTTCAGTCCAAGATGGCTTACCAATCAACAGACGCTATTCTAAATCTGAATACCCGCAACTCTTTGCAGGGATGCACAAAAAGTCCATGGAGGCAGCAGCAACCCCGCCATCAGGAAAGTGTGATGCACCCCAGCAGCCAAGCTCTCAGAGGGCAGAAGACGCTGAGGCGGAGGAGAAGAGGTCAGAAGGCAAGTCCATCATTTCTAAAGAGGAACTGAGAGAGAACAGCATTGCTGCACTCAGGGCCAAGGCACAGGAGCATAGTGCCAAAGTGCTGGGGACAGTTTCTCATGACAGACAGTTGGAGGGCAAACAGGAGAGACAGGCGGCTGAGGAGAAGGCCAGTGATCCCCTGAGTACACCAGAGGAGCAGAAAAGTCCATAGACACTATCAGATTCCTAAGGACTGCTATTCTCATGAGTGAATGCAGTGGCCTGGCTGCTTTCAGCATGGACTTACCTGACATAACTCACTATCCTGCAGGTGGCCTGCATCTGGACTTCTTTAAGGAGAAAACTCATCTGGTTCACTGCTGCAAAGAAGACGCAAATACCCTTTTTCTGATTTGCTTCAAAACTTACAGATGTTGCTTAATCATAGCAGAGAAGGGTTGAAAAGAGTGGGAATAAGACATATTGCTGTATATAGATCCCACAATAGAGAGTTCCAGATGAGTAGAATGCTATCCAGTGCAACTGTTATAGCACATTTATTACTTGCAACAAGCGGTCAGCGTGTCAAACTCTGCATTTCATTCTTGACCTTCATTTTAATCTTGCTTGTACAGTTACTAAATGGTGACATTTTAGAACCATCACACCAACAGAACTCTTAAGAGAATGGAACGTAATTGTCGTCCTATATTGCGCTGTAAATAATTGATATATTAATCTCTCCCACTAAGGCACAGTTTGAAATATGTTTTCATGTAGTCTTAAAAATGTTTGTGTTTTCATTTCAAAAATATGTATAACTCAAAATACAAAGCATAAAATAGAAAGCACTGTTTATTAAATGTGGGTTTTGGTGTCAGTTCTTCTACTTTTATTTTAATCCTGTACAACAGTCCCCCCCAGTTGTCAAGTTTTTGCTGTAACTCTTGAATGGCACTGAAGTTTACCCCCTTGTTGGAGTAGCTACTTGTTGTCACTTGATGCTCTACTGCCTGGGCTCATTAGCAGACGGTCCGTGGCTGCATGCTTGGGTTAGTCTCCATAATCCGTTGCAGTTGAAAGGCTTCAATTTCAGATTAAACTAAGGAACCAGAGCTTTTGGGACAGGAGAAAGAGTGAAAGCATCCTCAAGCAGGATGACCTCAGCCTGATTTCAAATCACTTTAATAGATGCTATTAATGTCCAACACTCAAGCTGTTTCATCCTCTTATCTAAATACTTAGCCAAAGTCTAACAGCTTCGTTTGTTGGTAATCTTCATTTTCCCCTGGCTGTTTATAAAACTTTGTAACACAGCATTTGAATTCAGCTTTACAACACATCTGTGTGGCCGCATTAGCTATAATCCATATTACATTTTACTCTTCTGCCTCAGTTTTGTAATGGGGCCTCCTAATGAGTTGAACATCTGAGCTCTATTCCAGTTAAACAGAGCAATTTCAAAGGGCAAGGGACGACTATTGTCAGTATGCTGCTGCATCTCAGCAATGAATGGCTCTCCTCTAAAACCATAATGTCACTGGATAGGGAAAAGGTTGCTAATTACATTGTTGACAGAGATAAGTATACACACAATCACTGATGTGAGCTGGAAATGGTCTGGAATGTGCCAGGATAATTAGAAATGTTGATGTAATTCAGATTTGTCGGTTGAAGTGCGTATTTAGGAAGAGTTTTCACCACTGATGGGTTAGTTTGGGTGCTGGGAAGTTTTGCTTCTTCACACTAAATCTTAAAAGGATATTTCTGATGTCCTGTACTGATCCTTTTTTGGTTATATTTTCAGGTCAGAGCATAAAGTCAGTCGCTGAATAATCTTCAGACCTGATAGGGACTCTACAGCAGAGGAATTGATTGCTCACAAGCTTCCTTGACCACAATATTACTGGTTAAAATAGCAACTTCCTTTTTCTAAGTCACTAAATGAAATCTCCTGTTCTCTTTAGTTCATCATATCTCATTTCCTTTAATAATGGTTGTCCACTTCTGTTGATCCACCACTTTGACCAAAACATCTCAAAGAACTACTGCCTGAATTGCAATCAAATCTTGCACTGGTGTACATGGCTTCCCTGAGGATGAACCCACCTGGTTCTCCTATGACTCCCTCTTCGGTGCCACTAAGAGTCCAACATTTTTGGCTTTTAATGAAGGGCTATGGGCTGATTGCCAATAAATGGGTACAAGCACCCTTTAAGAATTAATCACTTTGCTGATCATCTGACTCTACCTATAGCGCCATTATAAGTTAACCCATATATATGGCTAAATTAAAGCTACTTTACCAGCCTCAACTGTCCTCTGTGTTCAGTGTTAAGTAGAACGTTTTTAGCATACTAATATTATACAGCCTACACCTTGTTAATAACTGGCTAAAACCTGGTGATTGCTGGTTGCAGTCCTTCTTAAAGTGGCTTAAACTTAAACTACTGAACTCCTACAAGTTACAATTTAAAGCTGGGAACAAACACCATGTTAAATTACATCCTCCTTACTGCACCATCCTTACAGAAGAAATCCCCCCAAGGGCCAGATAACTATTTGAAACAGAGTGAGTGAAAGGAATTGCAATAGACTGAGGCCTCTCCCCTGCAGACCCTCAGCCCATTTCAGTTATTGAGACCAAGACACATACAGAGTTAGGATTATTTCTCTAAAGTGCAAAGCTATTTAATCCTCTGAGAGTGGAGTAGGAGGTTATGATAGATCAGATTTGCTGAAGATCAAGCTGTTTACATTGGATATGAGGAGGCAATTCACAGTATCCCTTTTGATGGGCAATCTGCTTGTTGAAGAACATCATAAGCTCATCTCAATCCATGCAAAGTGAGATCTGAGGGAGCTTTATGGAAAGATTTCTAACTAATGCAATATTAACATTCAATTTCTTTTTGATGGGGTTCAGAGCGATATTTTATTGGTGAGATTAAGTTCATACAGGTCATTTTTTGGAAATCTCTTGGCTCCACTGCCATGCTGACTTGAAATCAAACTCAAGATGTAGCCAGGCCAAAGTGTGTTGAAATGTGGTGCTGTTCTGCCCCCTGCTGCATAAAGTTATCAGTACAACTAAAGCCTTAACGTCTCTTTCAGGAGGCTGTTCATTGTACCAAATGAATACAGATTATGTGGAGGATCTGATGGTAAAATGTCGCTTACCTTTATGGTTCGGAGATTTTTAGAAATTAGGAAATATGTGGCTAAAATTGCAATGTACAATTAGGATTTCACAAACAGCTTTAATGCTTAAATTGCAAAAATAAAGCCACTATTAAGGAAGTTAAGCTGTTCCCATCCTCATGTGATTTTTTTCATGTGATGAAAAAAAATGCATTTTTCCCACGAGGTAGATTTAAAAGAGACATTTAAATGCTGAAGATCTAGCTGGAAAATAAAGCGCAGTACTCGTTCAGGAGCTTTCATCCTCAGCACATTGCCCAGTAGTCTGTAAAACCTATTACTAATATTTGTCTATTATGATTTTTTTCTTTTTGCTCTGAATGATCAATCCACATATTGTTTTACAATGTCTTTATGTACCCACAACTAAAATACAGAAAACCACATTGCAACAGCCGCATTTTAAAGTAGAAAAATCATTTCAAGTTAGTTATATAATTAAAAAAACTTCTCTGATTTCAGGTAAAATTTGTCTTTAATAACAATTTTCTGATTTGTCTTCAGCTGGAGGCCCTGGTGATGTGGAGGTATGCACTGGAGAGAAGAGGGATGAAAAGAAGCACAACAAAATATGTGTGTAAATGAGTGAGTTGCAGGTGGGATGGTGAAGATGCAAGGAGTAGAGGTGGTGAAGGTGGATGAGTTTAAATACCTGAAGTCAACCATCCAACGCAATGGACAGAGCACAAGAGAAGTGAAGAAGAGAGTGCAGGCAGGGTGGAGTGGATGGAGATGTGTGTCAGGGGTGATTTGTGACAGAATAGCAGCAAGAGTGAAAAGGAAGGTTTACAAGATGGTAGTGAGACCTGCTATGATGTATGGTTTGGAGATGGTGGCACTGACAAAAAGACAGGAGGTGAAGCTGGAGGTGGCAGTGTTGAAAAGGCTGAGATTTTCACTGGGAGTGGTTGGACAAGATTAGAAATGAGTACATCAGAGGGACAGCTCAGGCTGAGTGGTCTATAAATAAAGTCAAAGAGGCAAAGTTAAGATGGTTTTGACATGAGCAGAGGAAGGATAGTGGATACACTGGACAAAAACTGTTGAAAATTTAGCTGCCAGACAGGATGAAATAAGGGAGACTACAGAGAAGGTTCATAGCTGATGGTTTGTGTAACAGAAGATGATACAAGGAATAGGGTGAGATGGAGGCAGATGGTCCGCTGTGGCATCCCCTAAAGGGAGCAGCTGAAAGAAGAACAATTTTCTGATGTGTCTTGATTGATCATTTGCTTAAAATGCCTACAAATACAGTATATATGGGCTTCACAGTGTCTGCAGGGCATGGTTATTTGCTGTATATATATGTATAAGGATGCATGGACAAAACTTCACAAATTTTCTGCATGTTTTACTGTGTGTGCATACTGGGAATCTGTGTTACATGTGCCATGGTTTGTGTGATTGTTTACACAATGTTTGTTTGTGGTATTATTTCCATATACATAAACAAACATAACATTTGTACATGCATGCAGTATGTATATACAGCACATTAAAAGTATACAGGGTAAATATTCCTATACTGTATATTAGTGTATGCAGACTTGTTTTCTCTTCATTTCTTCTAATGCCAATAAACTAGTTATGTTTGTATTTCTGGAAAATAACTGTATAAAACCACAGTCTCTTGGTCAATGCTTTATGTTGCTCTTGAAATAACACCACATTATTGTAGCCACATGGTGGCAGTCTTGAACTACCCTCCTGGTCATTTAAAATCACAAGTCATGAATCTGCTGTACATGTAAATAAAATTAAAATACAACTTCTCAATTACATATTTCACAAAATGCTGTCCATGTATGAAAATCCAGAAACATAATTTGCATCTTAACTTTGATTAATATCTGTCGGGATGACAAAAGGGTTATATTACAAGCTTCTGAGCAGACATGAGCTGATATCTTGATCAATATTTGTCATCTCTTGTCACTCTTCTGGTGCTCGCAGTGATGAGACTGTCTGCTGTGGGTTAATGGAGATGGAACTGATACTGGAGCTAAATGATCTGTGCTGCCTGGGGACCGATTTCATCTCCAAGGTTCATTTTTTTCCGAAAGCCACACAGACCCAACGAGCTCTCTCTTACACTTCTCTGGATTAGTATGATTATCTTCTCAATATTTAAACATCACTGAATTCAGTGTTCTGAGTTTCTGCATGATATAGCTCTTTGTGTGATAATTATACTAGTTTTACCCCCAAGTCTTTTGATTAGTCTGTTGATTGAAGTCTGCTGTATGTCTGTGGCCTATTGATTAATAATTTATTTTTTGCATTGAATAGATTAAAGCCGGACTATATTGGGTGAAAGATAATTTCACAGTAAAAATAAACAGTTTCCTCACTCGCTGAGGGCATTTTCTTTACCATCAATGTTGTGAAATGAAACAGTAAGAGAAAATGTGTTTGTCACAATATTTCTCATTATCATAGAGATTCTTTGGAAACACATCTTTTCCCCATTTTAAAAGCTGCTGGATTTCCAACCTCTTTAAATGTGTGTTAAATTTATAGCCTGATTATAGTGGTATGATGGGAGTTCTTTGTCCCTGAATGTATGTCCTCTGCCTCTGCTCAGTGCTAAAGACAAAGACTCCTCTCTGTCACTGCTGCCTACTCTACTAATAGATATCAGTTATCTCTTGAAGTTGGACTTGACTGCTTGTCCCAGAAAGATTAATGGTGTGTGGCACGACACCAGCAGTCATCCACTGCAGCCACCCTCCAGCCTTCAGTGCTCGGTATTTTCAGCAGACCATCTGTAGGCAGTTTAAGGTGCCAGCTCCAGTCATCTGAGTAGACATAAACTGTGTTAGACTCTGTTTACGTTAAAAATTATCTCACTGGCTTTTATTACTTCCTGCTTCATATTTCTTGTCTGGGAAAATTACATCACCCCTACCCGTGAGGTGTCAGGCACTCAGGTTGCAATTAAAAACCATCACATCTTCTTGAGTCTTATCTTAGAGCTGCATTAAATACTTCTGCTGGCACAAGACAGAGGTTTTGAGGAATGCTCAGAGCAAACAGGTAAAAAAGTGTCCGGTCTCTTCTTATCAAGAGAAGAGAAACATGAACAGATCGGCAGTGCTCCCTTGTTGCTCAAAAGTGATAAGTGAAGCCAGAAGATGAGACTGTGAGGCCCTTATCAATCCAGTGTGTGTCCTGGCAAATGCCGGCACCACAGAGAGGCATGTTGCTGTGCAACAAAGGTGTGAGGGCAGATAAGCATGAATGTGTGAAATGCTTCAAAGATGAGCTTAACCGTGATGTGAAAGTGGGGTTTGAAAGAGGGAGAGAAAGGAGAGACGAAGAGAGAGATGGGTTTACAGAAATGGATGCTGACAACTGTTGTGCTAAGAGTTGTGGGGATGTCTTTATTTCCTGATGCATACTAAAAAGTGCTGTGGAAAAAACCTGTTTGGAATACAGATTTTCCCTGCTACCCTGCTAAGGTACTTGGATCTGAATGACCATAAAAGTCCATTAAAATACATCAAAATTCTTGCATCATGTACAAATATATCATCATCCAAACGCATCGAAACTTAAATGTTACGATGCCAATCATATAAGTATTACATTATATTTTATTGCTCAACATGGTGGTTGAGATCCCAGAAACAGGTATCACAATAACTAGTTACATTTTCCATTGTTTTTGTGAAACACCGAGTGTGGTAACCTTTTTGGAGTCCTTATGCTAACTGAAACTTAATAATTCATCAATTTTCCTCCACTTATCCAGGCAGGCGGCATTGTGGTGTGGTGCATGACACTGGTGCCTCATAGAAAGAAGACCCGTATCCACTGGCGGGCTGGGTCCCTTCTGTGTGGAGTTTACATGCTCTCCTTGTGCCTCTGTCCATGGTGTACCCTACCTTATGGTAGCTGGGATAAACTCTGGTGACCCGTGAAACTAAATAATCTGAGCCTTAAAAGAAACCTTCTTGAGAGACACTAAGGGATTAAAATCACTCCATTAGTTTAAACCAGTGGGTTATTGTTTTTTAAGCAATGAAAGTACTGTCTTAGGCCACCCCTCTTTTCTTTATAAAATGCTTCCAATGAGCCAGATTTTCTTTAATTTTTTAATAAAGTGGTCTTTTGCACAGTACTATACAACTGTCACAAGATACAATGTAAAATGAAGTAAAATCATTCCCTCTGAAATAGAACCAAGCACTCTTCTAGTTTTACAGACTAAAAGCCACATTTTGCTCACATTCATACAATATGTTATTTTATACACAGCCAATTTAGAATAACCACTTAACCTATGTCGATAGGATTGAGAGTTCTGGGCCCTCTGCTTGAAGAGAACATCATAAAGGCTCATGCTTGTAATGATGAGACACAGAAGACTGAAATGATTCTGCTGATGCAAATATAACCAATATACATTGTTGTGCTTTTTAATGCATGTTTGAAGTCACATTTGAAGTTAAGTAACATTTTGAATTAATACAGCTAATGTTACAAAATAGTTTGAAATGAATCATGACCTTGTTGTTAAGAAGGGAAGAAAGACAAAGTGTGTGCTGGCTGGAATGCGTTATCTGTAAACAAGAGACATCTGACCTTGGAGGGCCAGACAGAGAGGGGACAGTGTGTATGCTGAAGAGAGGAACACTTGGCTGGAGAATCCCTGTTATCCGTAAACAGGCACATCTGACCTTGGAGGGCCAGACAGAGGGAGACAGAGTTATGCAGAAGAGGAGTAAAAAGAGTTTTTTGCCATCGAGATGTGGGATTTGAGCGTTGCAGTCTTCGTGAGTCAAGGTGTGCTGTGAAGAAGTGCCCAGAGACCAGAGAAGTCTGATTGCAGAAGGGATCTTCAACTTTGTCCACAGCAGCCCTCGTGAGAGGGAGGTTCCCCAGCTGAAGACTGAATTTGGCTGTTGTGAGATCTCTTAAATCCCCTCTGCTACATGGTGG
>VUQH01090336.1:8012-35370 GCA_015106775.1 Etroplus canarensis | reverse complement strand
TCAGTTTAATTAAACACAGCTGGACTCCAATGAAGGAGCAGAACCATCTCAAGGAGGATCAGAAGAAATGGACAGCATGTGAGTTAAATATGAGTGTCACTGCAAAGGGTCTGAATACTTATGACCATGTGATATTTCAGTTTTTCTTTTTTAATAAATGTGCAAAAATTTCTACATTTCTGTTTTTTTTCTGTCAAGATGGGGTGCTGAGTGTACATTAATGAGAAATAAAATGAACTTTTTTGATTTTGGCAAATGGCTGCAATGACACAAAGAGTGAAAAATTTAAAGGGGTCTGAATACTTTCCATACCCACTGTATATCTATGCATATATGTATACACACACACACACACACACACACACACACACACACATGTGTGTGTATATATGTATATATATATATATACATAGATACACATATAACCATTGTGAACCAGTGTGAATATTATGTGTGAATGTTATGTGTGTACAGTATTTGGATGAGACGACCCATAGGATAGGATTTCTTGTCTTCAGTTCATTTTAGTTCCAGTTAGTTTCCAGATCAGGGTTTGCTCGTCAGTTCAGTTTTGAATGTTTGAAAATGTTTAGGGTTAGTTAAGTTTTTTTTTTGCTTAATTATTTTAATATGGATGGAGTTTGTCAGAGGAAGATTTAAGATGTTCAGATTAGAAATTATGCGATACTTAGTGAAAGCAGTTGACTCTCAGTCATGTAGAGATTCTGAGTCTCAGTAAAGCAGAAGCACAAAAGAATCATCAGACTGGTTGTTTTACCAGATTTGACCAAATTGACAAAGACTAAAACTACGGACATTTTCTGTATATATATATATATATATATATATATATATATATATATATTTCATTTTAGTTAGTTTAAATTTTTATCAAATGTCTAGCTTTTATCCAGTTAACTAAAATGTTTTTTCTAACCTAGTTTTAGTTTTTAATTTATTTTTAGTTAGCTATAATAACCTTGAACTCAGGAAAATCAGCAGTGTTAGTGCTCAAGAGTTGGATTATTACAGACTGTACCATTTAATAAAAGAGTAAATTTTCTCTAGGCTTTGATTGAGGATTTAGCTTTTAGTCTTACTTATAAACACCAGAGGCAGCCTGATTTCAAGAAACCATAATACTGGGCTATTGGGGGTATTCTGCTGAATCTGTTCTGTATTTCAGTATAATAGAGAATAATGTAGGCTAATTAAAAAAAAAAAACTCCTACTAGGCCAACTGCACTTGAAAATTGAAAGACTAGATGAAGCAAATTACAAATCACAGTTAATTTAATTTTTTTCTTTTTTTCAGGAGGCATAATGATTTTTAGGAAAAGCACAAATGTAAATAACATAAATTACGGGAGTAATATGACACCTAGAGGTATGCATGAATTGGTTCAGTGGCACAGACACTTTGTAGTATGAGGCCAATGTGTCTGTTGTGAAGAGGGCTTACTGTCAGATGTTACTGTGAGCTGGATCAACTACCATTCTTGCATGTGGATAATATGAGAATGCTTTGTGGTCTTAGTCTTTAAAGTGTCCATAATCTCTGGGATAAGGTATAGTAATAGTTTTACTACAAGAGCTTTCTAGACCAAGAACATTTCTCGGTCACACTTAACATAAACTCACAAAATTTCACACTGATGAGCATTTAACCCTGTAATGTAGTTAAATGGACTGCTACTTGTATTCACCTATTCACATATGTAGTCATGCAGCACTTTTATTCTCTGTCTCTGTTTAAGTGCTTTTTACCTATCACGAACATACTCACGCAGATGCCCAAGAAGCGGAGGCGCTGGGGATCGAACCACTGACCTTCTGATTTCCTGCTCTATGACTCCTCCTGACCCGAATTAAATGAGGGGCTGTACCAAGGCTTACCAGAGATTACGGGCACCTTAAGGCCCAAGATGAAGAAGCAATACTATATGGACAAAAGTATTGGACAACCTATACATTACATCTAGAGATATAGGGTGACCAGATGTCCCTCTTTATGTGGGACTGCATAGCATTTTTACCCCTTGTCCTAAATTTTAGAGACCGTGTCCCACATTTTGATTGGCTCTGCAGGATATGCACTTCTATGAAGTGTTGTGTTTACCTAATACATGTGAAGAATATTTTTATATAATATTTATTTATTTATTTATTTATTTATTAACTAACTAACTAACGTACTTACTTATCAAGTGAGGGTCTGCCTATCTAATGCTATGCCAGTCAGTGAAAGTTACAAGTTGCCAAAAAGTCACAAGCTTTGTGGATTTTGTTGAATATGATGAAAACCACAGAGAAAATGAAACAGTGGTATATACTGAGAAATGTTTTTTTTTAATACTTATTTTACAGTTTTGCGTGAGGTAAAATGAAGTGACTCAGTATATGTGTGTGTCATAATTTGCCAAAAACTGCTAAAATTGTCAGATATGTGGTTAAAAAAGGTATTTAAACCTCTGGATGCATCCCTGCTGAAACCCATAGATGGTTACCAGACATAAGAGGAGCTGAAATAACAGAGAAATAAAAGAGAATGCTAGAGTATTTAAGGACTGATGCATGAGACCATAACAAACTTGAGCTTCATTTTATCTTTACTATATTTACTCAGCAACAGAGTTGGAAAAGCTACATTCAGATATAAGATATTTAGCCTTTGCAGGCTAAATGTGAATCCAGTAACCCACACAGTTTATTGTAGTTTTTAGTTGCTGATGATACACTAGTACACAAAATGCACAAAGTATTGGGCTACGTACAAATTAAACCTACATAAGTTTTTATTACATTCCATTTTAAATTAATAGACTTTAATGGGGAGTTAGTCTCTCCTTTAGAGCTATAACAGTTTCCACTCATCTGGGAAGGCTTTCTACAAGATTTTGGAGTGTGTCTGGGAATTTTTGGTCAGACACTGATGTTGGATGAGAAGGTCTGGCTTGGAATATCTGTTCTAGTTCATTCCAAATGTGTGTGACATACACCAATGCCTTTATAGACATTGCTATGTGCACTGGGAGTTGGAATCATAGAACTGTCCAAAATGTCTTGGTGAGCTGAAAGAGTAAAATTTCTCTTCACTGGAACTAAGGATCCCAGGGGGATCCCACAGAAAAACAACCGCATTATTGCTCCTCCAGCAGACTTTACAGCTGGGACAGTGCTGTCAGGTAGGTAATGTTCTCCTGTCATTCGAAAAATTCAGACCTGTCCTTCAGACTGCCAGGTAGAGAAGTGTGATTCATCACTCAACAGAACATGTTTACACCGCTCCAGAGTCCAGATGTGGCCTACCTTACACTGCTCCATCCAACGTGTGGTTTTGTGTTTGGTGATGTAAAGCTTGCATGCAGCCATTTGGCCATTGAACTCTGCAGTTACTGAGTCAGCAGAGCAGGTCATTGTTATGCCTTATGTTGCTCAGCACTCAGTGACCTCACTCTGCAACTTTAACAGGTCTGTCACTTTGTTGCTGAGTTGCTGTGGTTCCTAAATGCATCCACTTTGCAATAATACTACCTGTGGCAATGGGATGAAGGAAACACCTGAGTTCGATGATTTAGAGGGCCCAATACTTTTGTCCCTATAGTCTCATTAAGGATTATTTTGTAACTGTGATTCATGCTAAACTCTTATTGTAGAGTCATAATAAATACATGTAATTAAAAATGAGTGTACTGGGCCCACTTGAATATATAGGACTTTCATCTATTGTGGCCCACAGGAGAGTGACAAGTCTCTCATTCATCAATGTAAAGAAGAGTTGGAATGAGATTAAGAAACTTTTATTAAATCATATAGCCTTGTTAAGGTTTTTCTTTTTCTTTGTTTTTGTAAAGAAAACTAAGAGCAGAGATTTACAAGCAGACAATAAACCAAGACACCCATTTTTCAGGGGAATTTATATCTGCAAACCTTAAAAGCATTAGACTTGCAAATCTATACTACTGTTAAGACTACAACTACAGTTACTTTTTGCTATTTCTTGTATCTTTGCCATTACAAATACTACTTAAATCCTAAATCCTTCATTACTGTTAAACTGATAGTGATGCTATATATCAGCGTCACCTGTTACTACATTTGGAAGGAGCAGAATTATTATTCTTACAGATCAACTATAAGTAGTAAAAATAAAAAAAAATCAGTATTTTCCTTTCTCTGTTATCTCTGTTCTCTGTGTATCTGATTGCTTTCACTCACTACACAAAACTACATGGATAAATGTACTGGATTCATTGAAAGATACGTCCTGAAGACAGACTGGTCTGGTTCAGTCCAGTCAGAGTGGGCGTTTCAGGATTAGATAACTCTGGGTGAAAATAGCTGTGATGATGACCCACTAAACTCCTGACCCGTTGTGGGGAACAGTGCGAGTTTAATTGGCCCCACCCCAAAGCTGTATCAGGAGGACAGCGGGTAACAAGTGACAACAAGGAACGTGCTGGCTGGCTTGTTAACCAGGGGCATGGGGTCTGAGAGGGGAGCCAAAGGAGAGCGGGGCATGGTGTGCTTGCTGCACAGTTCACTGGTGCAGGGTTATGCTTGGCAGAGTTTTTGTGTTTGTGTTTTTGTTTTTTGGTAGGGCATGCTCTCCACCACCAAAGCTGGGCTGGGGGGTTCAACGAGAGGTGAGCTGCTAGGTGGAGTCATGGAGACCACTGCACAGCCAATGCAGTGGTGAGAACCCAGGATTCCTTCATCTGGCTTTGTAGTACGAGCCAGTCTAGAGGTGCCAAAAGCCTTATTCTGAGTATGAGGAAACTAGATCTGTTTTAAAGTATATGTGAAAAGAAGTTTAATATTTTATTAATCCCAACTGTGGCTGTGTTTTTATTTCAAACAGTCTAAAGACTTTACACATCTTTTTATGAAGTTAAATTACCAAAGCTTTAATCTGGCATAAATGCTGTGCATCAGCCAACATATTACAGGTGAATCTGTCAAACAAAATGCGTGCTGTGGAAAAGGAAAACTGGTGCAAGAAAACTAATCCAGTCCAATTCATTTACTTTTAACTTTATTTATATAGCACCAGTCCACAACAACAGTCACCTCAAGGCACATTATTTTGCAAGGTAAAGAACCTGAAACATTTGAAAGAAAATCCCCAACAATCAGATGATGCCCTGTGGGCAACCACTTGGCAACACTGGGAAGGAAGAACCCCCTTTAATAGGAGGGGGTGGGGGGCATAGACAGAAAGGACAACACAGACTATGGGAGAGAGAAGACAAAATTTATTGGCACACAGTTGTCATATAAATGCAAGGGGAGCAAAAAGAGGTGAGTAAAAAGAAACGCTCAGTGCATCATGAGAAGTCCCATACCAGCCTGTGCCTACAACAGCATAACTAAGAGATGGTTCAGGGTCACCTGATCCAGCCGGAACTTCTAGCTCTATTAAAAAGGAAAATTTGAGGCCTAATCTTAAAACTCTTAATCTTAAAAACCCAAACTAGGAGCTGGTTCCACAGGAGGGGGGTTCAATAGCTGAAGGCTCTGCTACTGCTTCTACTTTTAGAAACTCCAGGAACCACAAGTAAGCCTACACTCTGAGAGGTGACATGCTCTATTAGGATGAAATGACACTATGAGTACTTTAAGATATGATGAGGAATGATTATTCAAGACTTTGTGTGAAGAGAAGGATTTAAATTTAGTTCTGGATTTAACAGGGAGCAAAAAAGAAACAGAGTCCAGTTCAGGAAAAATATGATCTGTCTTTCTAGTGCCAGCTATCAGTCATTCAATCACTCATTTGGAAAGCAGTTTAACAGTTCACCATAAGCAGATTTTTATGTTTGATTCCCCACACATTGAATATTTCGTTTATTATAATTATCCTGGATGGGAAAGTATTTCTATGTCAGCTCCTTCGCTTTTGAAGATGTGTTGGAAGATTGGGAGATCCATGAGCACATGATTGATTTAGAACCCTGAAGTTAGAAAAACAAAGGTAAGCCAGTATCTGTACCGTTACGAGGATCTATGTTCCCTTCACTACACTGACGGAAAGCTGTTTTAACACAGTGGCAATACATAAATCCAGCCAGGAAATTACAGAGAGAGAGAAAAACTCAGAGAACTCAGACAATATGCAATTTTGGCTACATGACTCTGACAGTCTGCAGCCTCAGCTGAAGTGAATTCACCCATTTCATTTCCCTTCAAAGGCAGATCAGATTTTCAGCTGGACATGTGTGCAGAACTTTGACAAGTATGGATAAAGACATGGCAAGCTCTCTTACCGACCTAGAAATAAAGAGGATACAGTCAGCCTCAGTGCATTTCCACCTCCCCAGAGAGCTTCTGATTTTCCACATTATTATATTTTACTACTATTGTAGTGGATTGTGCCAGGAGAACTCTGTAGCAGTATTTGGTCTAGGCTGAACATCCGCAGTGAATGTGTAGGGCTGTCCAGACAAGTTCAGTAAGCCAAACTTAAGACTTCAAGGATGTTATATACTTTTTTTATACAAATATTCAGATGTTTTCTATTCAAAAACAAAACAAAAAAAACAGGGATATCAATAATAAATGTATTAGATCTGACAATGGTCTCTCACTTCAGATATCGACGTTGCTCACTGGCAAACTTGCAATAACAAATTCTTTCCTTTTCTTGAATCACTTTAAATTTTGACTTAATTTTGTAAATAATTTTTAATGACTTGTGTATAAAACTTCCTCATGTGGTGTTACTGAATTTTAGGGATCAAGTCACAAAATAAATGTTGCTTTCTGATTCTTATTTTACTGCATTTAGAATGACAACCGTATAATGTAAAGATAATGACTGTTATTTTTTCTGATACATACAATTATAATGATTTTTTCAGTTCTTTCTAACTTTAAAGCTTGGACAGTCATACTGCTTCAGAAGACAAATATGAAGGGTCACGTGATGACAAAACACATGATAACACAACACAATAATAAAGTACTGGAAATTGTTCATTTTGTCAGCATTCCCTATACTATTTGCCAATTTTCTTGTAAAATACTAAATAATTTTACGATGGAACATATTCATATTAGATTGTGACCCATATCTTGGCTTATATATATGGAAATATCTGTGATAAGCCAATATTATTTTATAAAAAAACAACTAGAACATAATGGAGAATTATTTTAAAGAAAGGAAAAGAGGATGACATGGTTCAAAATATTCCCTGCATATGTAGTAAGTATGACCATGATGTGGAGTCAAGTGGTGTATTCACAATAAGCTGCTAGTTGATTAATAAAATACATTACTGGAAAGTTAATAAACAGAATAAATATTCTTTTTACCCTTCAGTCCTAGACATTTACAGTATCGTTAAATGCTACTATACGCATTAAGATTTCATGTAGTATACACATTATGATGATCCTTTTAAATAAGCGGAAGAAAATGGATGGATGAATAACCAAGGAGTTTGCTAAGCTAATTCTTATGCAATCATTAATCAATAATAAATTGTACACTCTATGGAAAAAGTATAGGGCCAAACTTCTTACTCAATGAATCAGGAGGTTTACTCAGTACTATTGCTGCAGGTGTATAAAATCAAGCACCTGTAAATGCAGTCTGCGTGGTACTCTAATAGGCTGCACTGTTGTAACAAGTCAGTTCTTGAAATTTCTTCCCCCCTGGCTATTCCACCATAAACTTTAAGTGGTAACTTTGGCTGCTCCCTTGTATTTTCCACAAGGGGTTGCCACAGTGGATTAATCTGCATTAGTAATTTGGCAGAGGTTTTACACAGGATGCCCTTCCTGACGCAACATTGCAAAATGAAAACGTTTAGGAACCTCAGCAACTCAAATTATCTCAGTATGAGACCATGTGAGTGCTGAGCAACATAATGTCTTAAAGTCATTGGCATCTGCAGATTAACTGCAAAGCTCCAAGCCTTCCCTGACATTAATATCAGCACAAAAACTGTGCACCAGAAGCTTCGTGGTATGGTTCTCTATGGTCTAGCAGTTGCATGCAAGCCTTGCATCACTAAACATAATGCCAAGCATAAGATGGAGTGGCGCAAAATATGCCACCGCTGGAGTCTGAATGAAACGAGAATGTTACCTGCCTGACTGCAATGTTCCACCTGTTTGGTGGAGGAGGGATAATGCTATAAGGTTGTTTGTCTGAACTTGGCCTGAGTTCCTTAGTTCCACTGAAGGGAAATCTTAATTTTTCAGCTCACCAAGACATTTTGAACAATTCCATATTTCCAACATAGTGGCAGCAGTTTGTGGAAGGCCCTTTTCTGTCCCAGCATGACTGTTCTCCAGTGCACAGCGTTCATAAATACACAGTTGGATGAGTCTGGTGTGGAAAAACTTGACTGGCCTGCACAGAGCCCTGACCTCAACCTCGTTGAACACATTTGGGATGCACTAAAACAAAGAATGCGAGGCCAGCTCTTGTCCAACATCAATGTTTGACCTCATAAATACTCCTCTGGATGAAAGAGCAAAAATTTCCAAAGAGACACTCCAAAATTGTGTAGAAAACCTTCCAAGAAGAGTGGAAGCTGTTATAGCTGCAAAGGGGGACCAACTCCATATTAATGCCTATGGATTTAGAATGAGATGTATGTCACATAAGCTCATGTAGGTGTAATTGGTAGCTGCCCCAATACGTTTGTCCATATAGTGCATATAATTCACATACAAGGGAACTCAGAGAATGCTTAATCTAAAGCCACAGTACAGGCAATACTCTGTCTTGCAATTTTCAAGAGTTGATCGGTATTTGCACCAAAATTGCATTTTTTTTTTCTTTGGAGGGTTTTAGCTTTCCACTAACTTGCATGAAATTTGTTCTTGTCGGTTTCTGTGTCTTGCAACAACTCTGAAAACATATTTTCTTTGTGGAGTAACAAGAGACATAACAACAAACAGAAAAATAAAGCACAACATTGTTTACACGGATTGTGGGAAAGTTAGTACTGCACAGGAACTCAGTGTGTGTGAGTGTGTGTTTGCATGTGTGTGTACGATTGCCTACTACATGCCAATGTTGTAGACCTTCTCAGCAATCCTGTACACTTGCTACACTGCTAGAACTCACTAATCCTGTGAAGACTGAGACCTTTCATTGCCCCCAGTTCACATTTCCAGCCTTGGTTTGCCAACAGAAAGGGGCCTGTCTTCTAGAGACTTTCAGCAACTCCAGCTCCTAACCCTTTGCTATGTTCAGCCACCAACCCCCTCTCTCCCTGCTCGCTCTGCTATCTATTCTGTGGGATGGTACAGGGGTCTCATGCGGGTGTGGAATAGCCCCCTCCCTAATGGAAGGGGAAAAGGTCCCAGAGACAGAGCTGTTAATTCAATCAGTAGAGCGGTATGCTCAATTAGGCATCCATAAGGGCCCTGGATGGGTTCAGGGGCCCTGTTGAGGGCAGGCAGCCCGGTCCCCAGGAGGTATTAATTGTGGATGACAGTGTGTAAACAGTGGGGTGAATAGACAGCGCAGGTGCGGGACACCCCATTCCAGACTCAATAGCCCTTTTCACACCCGTGGCTCTCTATTGCCACTTTCCCTTTCACTCTCTCACTGCGTAAAAATCCTTTACATCTCTGATTAATGTCACAGATAATTTGGCTTTGTGAGCTTATTTATTTGTTGCTGTGCTTTTCCATCACCAGGCATACTTCAACATCAGCTTCAGTGTGTGTATGTTTATGTGCAAGTGTGTATTTGAAGAGGGTAATAAGAGGCCAGTTTGTTGCTGTCCAGAAGTGCCGGCCAGCCAAGAGCTATACACTCCCCCTCATTTTCAGGAGCTAGTGAAAATTGTGGCCAGGACATGTAAAATATATGGAATTTATGAAATGAAATCCAGATGACACTTTAAAAGGAGATGGCTCTCTATCTGACCTCTGATTTTTTTTGTTCAGCACACCAGCCGCCTGATTCTCACCGTCTGTCTTTCATTCAGTGCTGTAACTGTATTTTGCTGTGTATGATAGTACTACCTTTTTAAGAGCACTTAACTTGGGAAGTTGTGTATAAGTAACAGGACCTAGGGGGTAGATATTCAAATACCTAAAATTAGGTAAAAGTACAAGACGTGTCTTCAGAAAAAATTATTTAAAGTAGCATCAAGTACTCATCATTTTTAAGTGTGTTATCATAAATGCTAAATAACTGGTTTATTTTTATTGATACACTGACATAAGTGGAGGCAAAGTTAAAAGTAATGTAACATTTTTCAAGTTTTTATACTGTTTTGTATTAAAATTTACTTGTGAAGTTAAAATAAGAAATTAAAAAGAGTAATACAGTAACTTTAATATTTTGTTGCATTGCTTTGAAGTAAAGGGGTGGTGCAAGTACCACAATAATTTGTGTGAGTTCAAAACTTCAGTGATAAAAATCATCCTACAGCCATTTAAAAATAATACTGAAAATATAGTTTTATGTAAATTTATATTCAGTTCAATGGCCCTTTTCAGAATATCCTGAATTACTGACACATTAACTTTTAAGCAGTTTTTTATTGTTGTGTTAATGAGGGTGCAGTTACTATATATCACTATAAACTACTGCTATAATGTATATTTTAGGGGATACTTTTAGGGGAGGACCTTTTACACATTGGATTCAAAGTCTCATTGGGTTTCATGAATGGATTCTCTGATATTGAAAACACATGAATAATGGAAAGCTGCTCAAACACAGGGAAAATGTAAATCCTGCTTTTATTCTGACAAGGATGTAGTTAGTTGAACATTAAACTGTAAACCAATAAAGAATGCTAGCAATTTTTTGGTCTCTATTCTAACTCTTTTTCATCTCAACATTCAGCATACCACATGTGAACTGTGTGTGTGTGCCTAAACTGTACTTTTAGGCAATGTGACATCATGGCTGCACATCTGTGCTAAACCTGCCCCTCTCCCCTGGCTGTTAGATCTCTGGGTGGCCTTGGTGCTGCTCCGTCTGTTTCTGTGTCTACAGACACCCGCTAATTTTCAGCCGTATGTAGCTGGTATAAGCCGGTGGGGGGACCAGTGGCTGGGGTGTCTTTGGAAGGGCCACTGCAGTAATTGGGAAGTACATTTTCTTTCAGCATGCCCATTCATTCCTCCCTTTGTTTTTGTTGTCAGAGGTTTTCTTTCATGTTCGGCCAAATGACAACAGAATTAAAGTGTCAAGCCATGCTTTCACTACAACAGCTTCACAGCCCAGAAAACTTTGTCTTCATTGTTTAGGGTGGAGTGTTGAAGTGAGAGGGAAGAGCAGATATAAACTGATCTCGTTAACATTCCAAGAGACACTCCTGTTGCCCCTCTCTGCTCCTCATCCTCACCTCCCACAGCATTTCTCTGCTCAGACAAGGACATGAGTGGACCGACTGGCACAGAGCAAAGGGGGTGGTTGGGCTCTGGGGTTGGAAACAGCTTGGAACGAGGTGCTTCCCAGCTTGTACAGCTCTGATAATGATACTACACGGACGCTTTGCTAAGTCTCTATGGTGGTCCGATAAGCAAGAATCCAGATAATGCACTATCTTGAGACCACTTAGGCCTCAGTTTTTCTCCCTTTTTGTACAACTGCCCCATCCATTTTCTCTCCTCCTATTTGTCCTGACCCTCTTCTTGAATTCTCTCCATCCTTTCTGAACATAGCCCTTTACAGAAACTGGCCAGAGCACAGGAGAATAATTAATGCTGACCCTAATTGTGCCAATTCCAGAAGCTCAATAGCTCTAATTATAAGGCTCTTCACTGAGGTACTCAAAAAGCCGCTGAACTGTCAAAACCAACAATTAAAAAATATCTATAGGAACAAAGAGAGAAGGGGGATCGGGGGGTGGTAGTGGGGGTAACCATTCCAGGAAAGGGTGACCGGATGGCCCTTTTTCAACTCTTTAAAGCCCAGTTTCTGTGGATGAGGGGTTGCTGAACTGAAGCTGGACACCTGCGCTAAACACTGCTTCCCTTGCTCTCAGCGGGCCTCACAATTTATCTGAAAGGAAAAAAAAAGATGGAGAAAGAGACAGCACAGAGGGGAGGAAGACATGAGAGCCAGAAGTTGAGAGGTTGTAGGACAACTACAGTGTTTTATGAATGCTTTATTTAGCATGCTTTTCTGGTCAGGCTGGTGATAATACAGCATGATTATTAGTTGAAAAGTATTGAACTGTTTTATCTACATCAAAAGTTGCAACACTACAATATTAAAGTGCTTCTTATCAACCTAAAGCCTTCCACTGAAATGTCAGTAATGCAAAGAGTTATTGGAAAAATCTATATCAAGTGACAAAAGGTATGACAATAGTGCAGAAATATTTTCCTTTTATCAGTGATGTGAGGATTACTATAAACTGTTAATGGATTACTGTAAGTGATGCAGTCATATGTAATAATTATAGCAGGGTGAGGCAGAGCAAATTTAACCTGCTTTTCTGCATTATCTCAGTGTGGAATTTAACTAGAAGCAGGTTAACAAACATGAAATGCAGAGAAGTAATGCTGTAAACTATAAAGTACATAGTGTACTTAAGAGTATTTAGTTACATTCCACAACTGAATATGAACATAAATCTGCTTTTGGCAGATTCATTATGGCAAAATTATGTTATCGGTGACTCACAAATCTTTTAACAAGGTTTCCTTTAGAAAACAAAAGTGTTAAAAAGATGTTTAGGAAACACACATACACACACATAATAATGTACAGTATTGCTATATTTCTTTATTTCAAACTTTGGCTCAATTTTACCTTTAACTAAATGCATTACAAGTAAATGCTGGTATTTTTGAGTATTTGCAAACACTAAACTATTGATTATATCATTTGTTACTGATGATTTTCTCAAAAAAATCCTGATGAGCTGAGCTCGTGTCTTGTAAAAAAAAAATAAAACTAGCTTCTTGTCAATGACTTTTTTTTTTCAAGAACATGTTCCTTTTGAAAAAAAAAAATTCTCCACCCCAACTGAGATCCCGATAGCATTTACTCTTTATGAAAATAAAGCATTTACTTTTAAAAAATGTGTTAAATTCGACCAGTAATTAGGGATAAAGTGACAGATAGCTGTTTTTGCCCTATCAACCTATGAATCCTCTGCCAACTAAAACCCACACAGAGACTCTCACACACACAGCCAAATCTACAAACACAGGCTGGCCCCCTGCAGTTCTTGTGACAGCTATTGACTTTACTCAATAGATGTTTTCTATTGTAACCCAAGTACACAGGCTAAATGTCACGGCAGCAGGATACTGGGCTATTATAGAGCATTATACGTCTCTGAATGGGGATGAGAACCTAAAATTTGACCTCACAATTGCTTGGCCATTGTCTCTACTCTCAAAGACTCCTTATAATACACTGAGTGTTCCAGCAGCTGCTGACTCTCCTGCTCCTCTCTCCTCACTGACTGCAGCAGCTCTCTCTCCTCTGCACACAGTTCATCCGGACTCAGTTAGGCGTGGCTTTGTCGCCATCCCCCGCGCTGCTATTGGACCCTCCGTGTGCCAGTCAGAGACGCTTCTCCCTCCTTTGCTTTTTAAATGAAGGTGCAATGGATAACAGGCGCGACTCAACCTGTGGAAGCCGCGATGAACAGCTGATCCTCCCGCAGCGGATAAAACCAATCACAATGGTCACGGTCAAGTCGTGATTTCTCATCCTGCGCAGGGCACTATGTGAATAGTTATTGGAGGAATAGGCAAAGGAGAGTTATTAAAAGGAAAATAGGGTTCAGGAGTGTTTTTTGGAGCGTGTTATTTGATTTTTTTTTGGACTTGTCGATCATCAGTGTAACAGACGGACACGCTGTGCGCTCAGACCGCCTGCCGCTCCTCGCTCTGCGCTCACCGACGCTCAATTATGTTATTGTCAAGTTTTCTCATTTTCACCTTTTCTTACTTTCTGGCGCCTCTGTTCCTCTGTTACCTGCCTCAAGTGTCGGCACAGAAGCCTGGGTCACGGGTGAGTGTCTACCTGTGGGTCTGCTGGCTCACACTTTAATATAATTCACAGTTTGAGAAATCATTCTCTTAATGTAACATCATTAATGGCACAGTTATTAGACTTCTGGCAGTCCTGAGATCTTCCTTTTTGAAGCCTAAAGCAGATCAGATGAAATCATATTGTTGGAACAGATACAGTTCATTGTGGATATTGTCCAGACCAAGTGAGGAGTGAGAGACAGCCCTTAACAATTTTGAGGTGCAAGAATAACTTCACATCAGTCTAGAAATTCATCAACTGGCATTAAATGCAAGTCCTTGAGGACTCAGTTTCACATTTAAAAGGTTTTTATGTGTACTCTAGTCAACAGGATGTAAGCAGCAGCATTCTGAGGACATTTAAAGTTCAATGTCAATGCAGGAAAATGAAAAATGAACTTTTTGACTTCCTAAACTTTTTATCTGATCTCAGTAAGTGTTTAGAGAGGGCAACTCCAATCTTGATTTTCATCTCCAGTGAGGGTTGGGAAAGCTTAAATCCACCAATATGCAGATTTTTAACTTTCTGTACACTGTAAACACTGTACACTGTAAGACATGACAAAATCCTATTTCCAAGAATATGGAATAGAAATGAAAATTTCTCTGTTCCCCCTGGTCTCTCACCAGAGCTTACTCAGCTTTTCCTTCACCACAGCATCCTTGCTCCTGTCCCCTTCTCCTTTTTCTAGGACAGATCTTTGTCACTGTTATGTCTCTCCATTTTTTCCCTCTCCCTTCCCTCTTACACACATTGCTTTGCTTGTTCAAGGTTCCTTGCAAATACCCATTCCACTGTCCCGGCAGAGAGGAAAATAAGTGATGCGAAGTGAAGGAGAACAACATTGTTTCAGTGCACAGATGCACTGTAATATTTGTGGTCAGGGGGTGGGGGTGACTCACAGGGGGTGAGTATGTAATGCTCTCACATACTGGAACTATTTCACAACTTCTTTGAACCCCCCCAAACCCCTGCCCTCCATACACAATATGCTGTGGTCAAGACTGCTCTCTGGAAAGACCCACAGTGAATTTTGCCTAATCACTTCTTTGCTGCTCCTTTTATAACTGTTTCACTACTGGTCAGATAATCAGAGGATCAAAGTGGAGCGTTTGGTTTTACCGCAGTATTGCTGTACATGTACTTGTGGCTGATTCAGGTGGCACCTCTCTAGTTAGCTGTATAATGTACATGTGCTAGGACATTTAGGAAATCAAAACAAAGGTGAGTTATTCGATTTATAGCGATTGATGGTCTGACTTGTCCCTTTGTAGTGAAGTTCTTTCCTCCTGTTGTAACCTTAGCTGAAAGAGTTTATGCACCTCTGCAGGCCGTGAAAATCTATCAACCCCAGCTTTAGTAAACCCTTTCAAAAACCACAGTGGATAAGTTCCAAAATACAGGGTGGTCAGTCTGAAAACATGGTCTCTTTGTCATCAAAAATTTGATTCTTTACAGACAAAAGCTTTTAATGTGAATGTGGATCAAACTCTAAATATATGAACAAGCTTCGTTGAACAACAAGAGCATCTCCACCAGCTTTATACCCACCAAATTAAACTCCCTCTCCATCCACTCAGTCCTCCTCCTGGCATGGATTAGACCCCAAGGAGCAATAGTAGATCTGCTGTACACCCCCACTCAATCCACAGTGATTACTTCTAACATTTTTCACAGCTGCTGTAATAACAGAATTCACACCCCCACTCTCTACATTGATATCAGGAGTGAATGACTGAGATAATTTCACTGCATAATACTGCTCCTTTCTCATTTCCCTGGAGGTTCCATGATGCAATAGTACAACATTCCTCAGAACTGGGGAACACAAGTAATTGAGGGACTAAAAAAAGCTCTGAATTTTTTTCCTTGCGATTGTTGCTGTCAGTGCAGTTTAGACAAGCCTGTCTCTCGCGTCATTCTTAACAGAGTAACTTTGACATGTCCTTCAGTAGTTTAACAGTCAGCAAGTGGGTGGACAGCACCCCTCGGATACTAAGGATGTGCAATGATTGTTAAGTATGTTAATCAAACCCTTTCTACATTATAAAATGCAACATGAAGCTGGCTTTACAGAGAAACAATTAAGGTTAACAGGGAATTGCCCTCCTTAGTGAGCACAACAGGATATTTAATTTTTCAAAACCTTAAAACAAAGAATGATCCATCTAATGAGGCAGGTGGTGGGTAGGTATTATTTCCTTAAACATTTATTACTGAGAAATCAGTTTCCCCTGTGGGGGATATAAAGAAAGCACCAACAAAAGAGGATAAAACACACGCTTACCTATGTATCCCTACTTTTTCTCATCAAATCACCCTGTTAGTTCCAGGGTTGGGATGCTATAATCATTTGACTTGCATACTTTGGTGATAGCACCAGTGAAGATTCTTAAAATTCATTTAAAAAAAGCAACCAAACAGCCAGGCCTAAGCTGCAAAGCAGCCAAGACTGCATACCATCAGCTTGGGAAAGTAAAGCCCTGGTTCAAACGCAGGAAAGACTTTTTTATTGGTGTGAGGTAGATCACAGCAACAGTGCAGGTGTGAGTGGTCTGCATGTGTGTGTGCTGATGCATTGAGTGCATGGGTGCAGGTGCCTGTGTGGTAAGCCAGTGAGGCTTAATTATGCTTACAGTGCACAAAGGAATGAAGGTCAGGAACTGACCTCTTTTAAGTGCAAGAAAAATTAAACATGAAATCTTTATATAGTATTTACTGCTGATAAATTGCCCAGTATTATATGATATATCACTGTTAAACACATTCATGATACCCCACGATTAATAAAGTATTCTAATTCTGATTCTGATGAGAAATTTCACTGTAAAAAAGTTACTAACAGCACCTGCAGAATGCAACCTTTTTCAGGACATTAAAAATTCATTAATTAAAAGAATCTCTTTCTGTTTTCTCTTCTGTCTGGAAAAAAACAGAAGAAAGCAACAAGTTCACACCTGTTATCTGGAGGCTGTCAAAAAGAATACTGGGAAATCCAAGAGATCAGAAACTATGGGTAGCTGAGGCAGATTTAGAAAAAGTTGGTGCATGGTGGACATTATTACCAAAATATTTCACATTCATAGGATAGAGCTGGGAAAAATTAAAACAGTCTGGCCTTTTCTTCTATATCTGGCTCGTAGATACTGGATTAACATCTTAAATATATATATATTTTAATATATATTCATGCATTTCAGATCTTTATGGTTCTACAAGAAGAAGCACAGTGAAATAAAATCACAATACAATAAAAACAACAATTTAAGCTACGGGACTCACAGGAGAACAACTTCCGAAAACTTAAAAAAAAATTAAAATTAAATCCTATATTTCCCATAAGGCTACCACTAATATGATTGGGCTCCCTTCTTGGCAAAAACCTGCATCTTTTAAACAATTTGCACCTGGTTCGTTATAGTATCTTTTCATTCTCCAGTTCAGAGTCCAGATAACCCAAATGAAATCATCAGGGTTATTTACTCAGACTAAACCCTTTCCAGTGAATCGAAAGACATTTTTAAAACTTTTTGTACAGGCTGAAGTCCAACCCAAGACAAGTAAACTGTTGTAGAGCCTCTTTTCATCAGTAAAAGGCTGGACAGCAGCAAATTAAAACAAAGATTAAGAAATGCAACAAATACAGTGGATGTTGTCAGTACAGCAGTTAAATTGAGAACTCTCCACAAAAGTTTTGATAAAGTAAGGGGTAAAAGTAAGGATAATGTGAGCTATATGCAGAATAGTGTATATGAAACGGCTCACAACTAACAAACCATGATGGCTTAATAAGAAAGCTTTCTTATGGATCACTTGAAAAAAGGACTCACCCTGTGACCCTGAACTGGATAAGTGGAAGAAGATGGATGGATGGATGGATGGATGGATGGATGGATGGATGATTTCATTGATTTTATTATGGAAATACTTTAACAAGGCTTGGGCAGTATGCACTGTTAAAAATAAAGGTTTTTCTAAAGGTTTTTTAAAACTGATCCTATAGAAAAACCTTTTGGGGGGTTTCTGGAAAACCTTTGACATGTGGTTTTCTGGAAAACTTTTCTTACTTATGTCTAAAAACCTTACACCCCTGGCACAAAAAAACATTTCTTATTGCTGAAAACCCTTTAAAAACCTTTCTGAATTGGCCAACAAACTTTTGCTTAAAGGTTTTCTGTAACATTGTAAACCTCTCCACAGATGACATTACCCATACATTACATACTCTCACCAATCAAAAGATATTATAAGCAACAATGTCCAAAATAGAAGAAATGATGATTGTGTTTGTTAGAAAGAAAGCAGAACTTTATATTTGTGATGTTAATATAATAATAATTAATATAAAATCATAGCTCACAGGTATACGTATATTCATCAACATGAGAAATAATCACTCTTACATTTCATTGAGTTTCTTGGAAATAAAAACCAAATATAATGTTGTAGCTAAATTGACATAAGATTTATTTGTTGACCTTTCTCTCTTTCTCTCTCTCTCTCTCTCTCTCTCTCTCTGTGTATATATATATATATATATATATATATATGTAATCTTTCTGTCACACCACTTAATCGGGTATTTTTTTCAGTCTCATTGCCACAGTTGTCCAGCACCTAACCATGCAGTCTGTTTTAACAATTATTTGTGAAAGAATGGGTTGTTCTATAGAGCTCGCTGAATTTGAGTGTGGTACTGTAATAGGATGCCACTGTTGCAAGAAGTCAGTTTGTAAACCACAACTACACTGTAAGTAGTAGGAACCAAAGCAACTCAGTCACAAAGTGAGTGATAGACCAGGCAAAGTTACAGAGTGCTGAGGAGCATAGTGTGTAAAACTCAATAACTGCAGCTGGGAGCTGGGTTTTTCATGACATGCAAGCAGCTCCACGGAAGCCTTGCATCACCAATCACAATGCCAAGTGTTGGATGGAGCAGTGTAAAGGACACTGCCCCTGGACTCTGGACTCTGGAGTGTTAAAAATGTGTAGAGAGATTAATCGAGAGACAAATCACACTTCTCTATCTGGCAGTCTGATGGACAAGGAAGGGTTTGGCAAATGCCAGGAGAACGTAACCTGCCTGACTGCATTGTCCTGGCTGTAAAGTCTCACGGAGGTGGGATGATGCTATGGTTTGTTTTTCTAGGGTTGTCCTGGCCCCTTCAGTTGCACTGAAAGGAAATATCAGTTACCAAGACATTTTGAACAGTTCTATGCTTTCAACTTTTAGGAATGGTTTGGGGAAGGCTCTTATCTGCAAAGGGGGAACCAAATCCATATGAATGTCTATGGATTTAGAATGGGATGTCATAAAAACTACTGTAGGTGTAAGATGTAGGTGGCTGAATACCTTTGTCAATATAGTTCAGATAGGTGAGAGATAGGACATTGAACACAGATGTACGGTGCACATTTCTCCATTTAGTCTTTATAGGGAAAAAAAGATTCTTTAATAAGGTCATAGTTTGATTTCACTGTCTTCTGTGAGGAGAAGTCATGAAGTACAAACCTTTTAGATTACCTTTGTACTGACTGTTCAACAGCAGTTTCTGATTAGGCACTTAAAGGAAAAATCCCTGCACACAGTCATTGGTGATGAAGCGTGTGGTTTGGGCTTCATTTGTTTGTATGGTAATGCACATTTGTATGCTTATGCTAGTGTTAACAAGGGTTATTGGGGACTGTGGAGGTAAGGAAACCCTAGTGGTGCAGCAGAGAAAAGTAACTCAGCTTATAATAAATCCCAAATTGGTGTGCACCGTGAGTGTACTTTTTGGCTTTGAGGTTTACTGCTCTGCATGGATTTACTTAGCTGCATTCTGCGATATATTTACAAATGTTACACGGGCTATCAGACTATTAAGGTTGCTCTCCAGCCTGGAGCCATAAAAGTGGAATTTGGCAAGTGATACTTAAAAGCATCAACTTAAATTCCATTGACTGCTACCCTTTACCTAACCTAACAGCATGGGCAACACAGCCTGTCCAGCATACGGTCAAATAGTCCCTTTCTGTAAACTGCAAACTATCCAGCTTGCCTGCACTTGTTTAAACTGTCCATTATCCTCACACAGCAGCCACGCTATTTCAGTGAGTAAAATGACAGTAAGGTCATCTATGGCCCTATTATATTTTATACAAGACTACCTTAAATGGCTGTAAATGTGTTTATCATACCTACACAGCAGCCAATGACAGATATTCTAAAATGTAATGTAATTATTATGGTTCAATTATTTTTATGCAAAAAGAAGTTAACCTGACTCATCTCTGTCAATCCAACTATTTTCATTGACCCTTTGGGCATTAAGTGTCTGCTTCAAGGCTTTTACAGTAGTATATCTTGTTACTTTAGGTTTGTTAGCTATATATCACTGGAAAACATTACAATGCAGAGTTTAGAAGTGGAAAATTGTAATAAAGTTAAAGTCTATAATGTTAAAACGATTCATAAATGACTTTCCCTGGTCCTTACTGCACCACTGGGCCAATTCCTGTTAAAAACTATGAAAAACTGTGGGAAAAATAGATTGATTTTTACAGTTATAAATATCCCAATGGCAAATAGAACTATACTGTACGTCTGAGGTCATAAATGAAAATGCAGTTACTTAAAGGTTAAATGTCACATGAATAACTAATTTCTTTTTTATGCCTTTTCATTAAAAAAATAATTTATTCAAACATATATACATCAGAATTAACCAGATTAGATTAATTGCAGATTAACTGCTCTGTACACTGAAAACAGTTTGGTGATATAAGTGTCATGACTGGAAATTTATTGACTACATGCTCGCATGTAATGAATAACAGCATGTACTCTTTCATGTTTGTTGTGAGCTGCTTAAACCCTCTGCAGTTTAAATTTAATCAAAAGGACAGTTTTGCCATTTATAATGTGGATGTGGTGTGACATTACTTTTTAATTTGTTGAATGAATATCAGTTGCAAGAAATGCCACACTGGCACTCAAGAAAACTCGCTTGATATTCTTAAGAATGGAATAGCCAATCATCATAATTTTCTGATTTATCAAAGGTGCCAGAATGCCATACTGGATTGTTCTGACTCACTTTAAGCCTTGGTAGCAATTAGGATGATGGAAACATTAAATCAAAATGGATTCTAATAGGCTGTGGATCCTGAATGTTCTCCACAGACCAAAGCATTAGCCATTATTGTGTTTGCACATGGAAGTTACTGTGGATGTAGTAATCTGATACATCAAACTTTTATTGAAAACTCTCGTCTTAAACACACTTGTTCACAAGCCAAGGTCTCATATGATGGAACACCTTGGCTCCATCTATATCTCAATGGACTCTAACAGATTGCTTTAAGGGTGACTCCACAAGTGACCAGGCAAATTACTCACATATGTTGATTCCCTCTGATGGCCGCATGACCATCAAATGCATATCATGCTCAATTTCAGGGCATTCTAATCAGTATAATGAAAAGCAGTCTTAAGTCTGCTCCGAGAATCAGGCCAGTGAGATCCACTCATGGATTACTGCTACTTAATTTAACTTTTCTGTTCTTTTGCAGATCCTCATGAACGTTATAGTTAACAGGCTGTGTTTGCATTTATGCAATCTTTTCCACTATAGGAGTATGTTCTATGTAAATGTGGTGTTATAGTGACAAACACAGGCTTTTGTTTGAGAGCAAGACTGCTTGCTGAAAGAGTTATGGCTTTCTGTAATCCTTTTGATTATCAAGACGGCAGAAACACTTCCTCTTCTCTATCAAACTGGTTCAGCAGATTAGCTTCTGCTCTGCCTCATATTTAAGTTTCCTTTGATTTAAGTGAGTGTGTGGTCTCAGCATTAGTATGCAATGGCGACATGGAATCTATTGTATTGTGTGACAGGCACACACATACACATACTTCCTGGGAACAGCAGAGACAGCTGACTGTTCTTTAGCCAGGATGTAGCATTAGTGACAAACAAGGAATGTTGTTAATCAGATTTAGAGCCATTTCCGAAAAGGAAGAACAAGTCTCTCCCTACTTACTTAAAATTTGATTTAGATTTCTTCACACCACTTCAAAAGAAAAATAAGGATGGTTTTACGCTCATTAATCATGTTTTTATGTCATGACCGTCATCAAGGGAAATCTGATTTCAAGATGGTGTGAAAATGTGAGTCGTCAACCCTTCATGGGACGTATTTATGGTATATAATGAATCTACTGGACTTCATTTCAATATATGTAGGCAACTATAACCTGTATAAACCACAGATTCACAATGGAAATCTGAAAGTAGTTAAGTGTGACAAACTCATTGCGAGTCAGCATCCAACTCAGCACTGTTTTACATCAGTGCAATGTTCTAACTATAAAGTTGCAGTTGAGTCTTAGAAGCAGAACCTTCAGCTTAGCTCTTTGCACTACTTTTTTTGTAGATTCGGCTCACTAGCAGAGTTGAAAACAAATAAAACAAAAGGTTATTGCATTCTCTTAGCGTTTGAGTTGCTTTCATTTTGGACTTAATTGCTCTGCATCTTTTCCACAAGAATTTATTTTGCCGAAGCTAAAAGAAAGAGTGGAGGGGACTGCATTTTAAAGGGGACCTATTATGATTATTTCTAACATCTTTACATTTAATTTTCTAATGCCTATCTGGGTCCAGGTCGTGGGGTCAGCAGTCTAAGCAGTGATGCCAAAGTCTCCCTGTCCCCGGCCACCTCCTCTAGCTTTTTTAGGGGTGTAATGAGGCGTTCCCAAGCCAGCCAAGAGATATAACCTCTCCGCTAGATCCTGGGTCTACCTGCCAGTGTGATGTCCAGGGGGCATCCTTCTCAGTTGCCTAAACCACCTAAACTGGCTACTTTCAATGTGGAGGAGTAGGGGTTCTACTAAGAGTCTCCTGAATGACTGAGCCTCTCACAGAAGACACCTTCATCTGAAGCTCATTTCTGCTATTTTTATCTGTGAGCTTATTCTTTTGGTTACTTTTCACAGCTCGTCACCATAAGTGTAGTTGGGCATGGAGATCAACTGATAAATTGACAGCTTTGCTTTATGCTCAGCTTTTTCTTCACCACAACAGACCAGTACAGCATCAGCATTACTATAGACACTACACCAGGCCATCTATCAGTCTCCCACTCCCTTCTTCACTCACTCATGCACAAGACCCTGAGATGCTTGAACTCCTCCACTTGGGGCAGGAACTCATTTCCAATCTGGAGTGGGCACTCCACCCTTTTCCAGCTGAGAAACCTCACATTTGAAAGTGCTAATTCTTGTCCTAACCGCTTCACACAAACCACCCCACTGCAAGCTGGAGGTCATGGCTTGATGATGCCAACCAGAACCATATCATCTGCAAAATACAGAGACACGATCCTGACGCCACCAAATCTAACACCCTCCACCCTTGAATGCGGCTAGAAATTTTGTTCATAAAAATTATGAACAGAATTGATGACAAAGGACAGCCCCGAGGGAGTCCGACACCCACTGGGAACAAGTCTGACTTACTGCCAGTAATGCAAACCAAGCTCTCTCTTCAGTTGTACAGGGACTGAATAGAGTGCAACAATGGGCTTGATACCCCATACTGCTGAAGGATCCCCCAGGACACCCTGAGGGACATGGTTGAAAGCCTTCTCCAAGTCTACAAAATGCATGTGGACTGGTTGACCAAACTGCCACATACCCTTGAATATACTCGAAAGGCTAACAATCTGGTCCGGTGTTTGACAATCATGACGAAACCCACACTGTTCCTCCAGAATCTAATGTTTGAGTAACAGACGGACTTTCCTCTCCAGCACCCTGGCAAAGACCTGAGGAGTGTTTACAAAAATGGGAAATTTCCAACTCCATATTTTTATTCATGGACTCTGCTAGAGTAGGTTTATATGATTCCTCATTTAAAATAGTTCTCATTTATCTTACACTGGACTTTGGTGCAGCCCATCAGTTTATCCACTGCTTGAAACAAGCTGCTTTAGCTCCCCTCCCCTTACCTTTTAAGGTAACTATCTTCTGACTGGCTTCCCCTCATAAACAAAACATTTAAACAGCAGGTGGGTGAGGTTGCTGTACTCAGCTGTGTATTAAGGATATCCACTCTCACTGAGATCATACAGTGCCATAAGTAGAACAATGTTCAGAAACCAAGTTTATAGCAGAATGAACCTTGAGCTTTTGCTTCATAGAAAATGCTTGAATATATGCTGGAATCCTTATCTCTGGCCATGTTTAATATGAACATCCAGCATAGTAACAGTATATATAGTCGTTTAAGCTCAGCCTTTTCCTCCCCCTGTGGCCGAATCACAGACTTTACACCTCGTGTGTGTGAAAGTTGTCCATCTCCTTTACTGCCTTCCTGTCAACAAAATTCTAAAATTGTGTCTCAAATGTTTTAAAGCATTACACAAAATTTAGTCAACTGCATGTTTTTTTTTTTTCAAGACAATAGCTAATTAGAAAGGAGTAAGTGACTGATGTAGCTTTTTATGCATTCCTTTTTATTTTCTTCACTGTTTTTTACACTTTTAATTCAAACAGCATGAGGGTTGGTGTTCACTTTATAGATTTCCTGAAAACTAAATGCTAATTATCGGACAAAAGTGATTACCTCTGCCTGTTAAAAGCCCACAACCGTACACAATTAGCTCTGACTTTGGTGGACAACTTTCATTGGCTTGTTACCTCTGCAGTTGGCTCACTTTCATCCTCCTTTTTCTCTGTTTGACTAATCCACTTATTTGCTATTGAGGGAATGCCAAAACACCTGATGATTAATGACACAGGGCCGCATTAGATGGCCATGCATGTATGCCTTTATGTATGCGTTGGCGTTGTTGTATTGTTTGTTGTTGTCATGCCCAAAGGGGATAATGAGCCCATTACACGTTAGCGTAGAGCTGGCACACAGAGCTCCCTCTCGCTGTTTCACACACACATATACACTGATGCGGCCTGGCCTTGTAATGAATCCAGCTGTGCATGCAAAAGCCTCTCCTTAGAAGCAGTGATGTCATTCATGTCAAGGTGTATGGTGCTAGTCTGATTTAATCATCTCTTGTGATATCAGGGTAGGAACCGAGGTCAACTCTTGTTAGAAAAAAGTGGCCATGGGCTTTTCCAGGTAAAGAGCTAAGATTATTGACTACCGTAGGCTTCAATCAGAGAAAAGACTCAGAAAAGCTGGCAAAACTTAGACCACTGTGCTGTATAATTACAACCATATTGCGGCCTGTATTTGTATCGTGCTGCTCAAGTTCTGCACAGACTAAACAGAAAAATATCCAAAATATGTGTTCTGAGTATCATTACAACACATAACAAACATATCACCTTCTGTTCTGTGACAGACACAAACAACTCTCCAGAAACGGGAAAATATCATCCCTAATTAACAACAGGAAATTTTCTGCAACACACAAGAAAATTCATGTAAATGGCACCTAATCACACTGAAATGTCTTTAAAATTGTCAGAACCACACATTTTCTTGTCCTTTTCTGTTAATAAGTTCTTTCCACAGCAATTACTGTATTTGGAGACAAAAATTCAGAGAATTGGCAGTAAAAATTTTAAACTAAGCACAAATATCAAATGTCTTCAGTGGACTGGTATGTGATATTTCTGAGTTTTAATAGTGACAGCATTACAGGCAGTGACTTCCAAATGCAATATCAGCTTCAAGTACAACATCTCGCTTACTGAAAAGCCTCGCTGCAGGTTTTGAAACTTTATCTCTTATTGACAGCTCATGAAGAGTATTTAAAAAGAATTCAAGTGATGATTTTTTTAATCCAATCTTGCACGTAAGAGAAAGAAACACACAAACACCATAACGCATTCTTGCAATAGCTTTATGAAATGGCTACAGATACCACAGCTGGTCTTACTAATATCATCAAATGATAATTCACAGGGCTATACCAGTAAGTTTGCAAGTTTTAACTCCTCAAATGATGTAAAATCGGTTTTCAAAGGCAGGACATGAGATTTTAGATTTTTAAGTTTTTCCATTAAACCAAGCATTTTTAAAAAAAATTTGTTTGAAAATTAATGAGCCTCATACTGAACTTTCAATCAAACCTTAGCCATCTGAAAATATTAAATGTGGCCATAATGCAAAATTCAAGGGCAGATGACGTAAAAATATTTGCACTACCTCATAATGCCGGTCAGTGTCAAAAATAATGAGGACTTAAGGTCCACTGTGATCAGTTTCTAATGTCTACTAACAGATTTTCCATATTAATTAAGCAGAACCACCACTTATTGATTTTACACACATACAAATGTGTAAAACTTGCACAGTAGTGAAAGCTCAATGATTGCTGCATTCCAGTTAGAGGAGGAAGCTCTGCCACTCTTTTCACTGTCATGACTTAGTGGGACACCTAATGGAAGGGCTCTATGATTAGACTGGGGTCGGCAACCTTTACTACCAGAAGAACATATTTGGGCTTTATAATGAAGGTGACACAACCCATTAAGTATAAATAAGTATCAGTATTACTAATAGATTAAAACTAAAATGGTTAGCCACACATGACTACTCTGTAGTGAGCCTTTTCTGATTTTTTTTGGTACTTTTAACTTTGCATTTTCATGACACTGATGTTGTGTTTTTATGGAAGATTGTAAAACACGCACAAAAAAATCTACCGCATATGGGCCTGCTTTGAAAACAGAGTAAAGCGATGGAGGCCAGCTTAAGTCCCACCTGCATTTATGCAAATGAACCTTATTTAAATTTTTGTCATAGTCACTCAGGAGATTCAGAGCTACGGGCTTGAGATCCCTGGGTTAGAGTAAAGGACAGTGTAAATGGTTTTTAGCTACTTGGCTGAAGCATATCACTATTGGTTTATTCATATAAGGCAAAAGAGAAAAATATAAGGATGCTTTTTTTAAAAACTTTTTGAAACTATTCTGCTTCCATGTTACGTTCATCTTACTACACATTGTATATTAAACATATATGCAAATTGCTACATGCTTAACCAAATAATAGCTCATTTGCGTATTTTAATCTAAAATGGAATCGAACTTGTAATACAGAAATAGTTATTTTAATGTCAGTAAACAACCAGGCAAGTTTTATTGTGGCGTTATACTTACCTATAAACACCAGCTTATAATAAATTGTATCCATTTTGTTTTTAACAATAGATAATATTGAAGTATGATTACTCATACTCTTTATGTAACCTTTACTAAAGTTTACTAAAGTTACATAAAGAGTAACTCTTTATGTAACTAAAGTTACATAAAGAGTAGCAATTTGCGTATATGCTTAACAAAATAATAGCTCATTTGCGTATTTTAATCTAAAATGGAATCGAACTTGTAATACAGAAATAGTTATTTTAATGTCAGTAAACAAC
>VUQH01090334.1:20240-35157 GCA_015106775.1 Etroplus canarensis | reverse complement strand
CACCATCCATAATACACTGACCAGCCAAAAAAAAGTCGCCACCTGGATTTAACTAAGCAAATAGGTACGAGGAGGTACCTATTTGGTCAGGTCTAGGTTCAGCAACAGTATGTGCTCAAAGAATGAGGTCAGCTGACTACCTGAATATACTGAATGACCGGGTTATTCCATCAATGGATTTTTTCTTCCCTGATGGCACGGGCATATTCCAAGATGACAATGCCAGGAGTCATCGGGCTCAAATTGTGAAAGAGTGGTTCAGGGAGCATGAGACATCATTTTCACACATGGATTGGCCACCACAGAGTCCAGACCTTAACCCCATTGAGAATCTTTGTGATGTGCTGGAGAAGGCTTTGCGCAGTGGTCAGACTCTACCATCATCAGTGCAAGATCTTGGTGAAAAATTAATGCAACACTGGATGGAAATAAATCTTGTGACATTGCAGAAGCTTATTGAAACAATGCCACAGCGAATGCGTGCCATAATCAAAGCTAAAGGCGGTCCAACGAAATATTAGTGTGTGACCATTTTTTTTTGATGGCGACTTTTTTTTTGGCCGGGCAGTGTATATGTTAGCAATACGTTATATTTACATCCATATAACATCATTATTCTGCATATTTAGAGGAATTTGGATGCATTAGCATGTACCTTTCGGCTGCTCCCTTGTATTCTTCACAGTTTAATTCGCACTGGTAATTTGGCAGATGTTTCACACCGGATGCCCTTCCTGACGCAACCCTCCATGGTGAGAGGGGCTTGTGTCCCCACCTGGAATCGGACCGGGGACCTTTTGCTTCAAAGGCAAATGCGCAAACCACTACGCTACCATTTAGAGGAATTTGGATGCGTCAGCATAAGCTTGTTAAATCGTCATGGTGTGGCAGGGCCCACACATGCAGCATAAAGTTCTCCACGGCTTCTCCAGACCCTTTCACATCTGTCACATGTGCTCCGGGTGAACCTGCTCTCATGTGTGAAAAGCACAGGACTCCAGTGGTGGACCTGCCAATTCTGGCATTCCATGGCAAATGCCACTCAAGCTCCAGGTTACAGGGAAGTGAGCACAGGGCCCACTAGAGGACATCAGGCCCTCAGGCCACCCTCATAAAGTCTGTTTCCATTTGTTTGCTCGGAGACATTCACAGAAGTAGACTGCTGGAGGTCATTTTGTAGGGCTCTGGCAGTGCTCATCCTTAACTGACCAGATCAATGTCCCAGAAGTTTAACTGACTTAATGCTACACTCTGATTAAAAAGTGTCCCTGTGATATTTTTTAAGCAGTGTGTGTTGTATAATTCAGGTAATCCAGCCCCACGACCATAACCTTTCCTATACTTTGCTTTCTCTGCGTGCTGCCAGCTGTATACTTCATTTTTATTGGCAGCACAGGCAGTTGTCGAAGTGCGCTGTGGTCAAAGTTAATATTAGTTGAATTTTGCAGTGTCCACAAGGATGTCCCAAGTTGTGCCAGACTATCGTTGCATTACACAAGCCATCAGAAATAATGGGTTTCAGAGCACAGTGTGCAAGTTCTCTGTTAAAGCACCTTTCAGCCGAATCCAGTTTGATTTATATAGCACAAGATGACAACTACAGTTGTCTCAAGGCATTTTATACTGCACACTAAAGATCCTTCAGTATCAGAAGAGGGAACTCCAATGATCATATGACCTTCTTTCAGCAGGCACTTGGTGTTGGTGGGGAGGAAGAATTCCTTTTTTTTATAAGGAGAGACCTCTGGCAAAACCAGGCTCAGTGAGGGGCAGGTATCTGCCATGGCTGGTTGGTAGATGGGCTGAAAGACGACTACTTCAAAGCAACAGCTTCACAGAACTGCTAGCATTAGAGTTACAAACTTCTTTTTTTTTTAATAATTAAATCAAGACACAATGCTGAGCGCCACTCAGCCTCGAGGAGCTTTCAGGGCTGATGCTGATTCTCATTTTAGTTTGTAGACCTATTACGACAGATATTAGTTACGTCCACTTTGGCTTTTTCTTGTTAACCTTCATCCAACCAATGTTGACCACACATGTGAAGTTTATTTATATAACACATTTACACCGGTCAGGGATAGCATTATGAGCACCTGCCTAATATCATGTTGGTCACCCATTTGCTGCCCCACGTGCATCAGAGAGCCTCGGCTGTCCACGACCTTGTCACTGATTCACCACTGTGGAGAATACAAGGGAGCAGCTGAAAGTACATTAAATTTAAAAAGTTCTTTAGGTACATATTAACAGTAATCATGCTTTTATCCCAAGTACAATCCATAGTAATGTTTAAATGTTAATTCTGGTATAATTTACTTTTCAGTAATTTTAAGTGAAAATTATTTGTTTTATATTTTATGGTGATATTAGAGGGGTTAATTTTGATCCCTATACAAACAGTTGAAAGCCATTAAAGCTTAAGAAGGTTTCCATTTCATTTGTCTGTCAGTACAAAAATAGACTAGTGACCTTGGTCTCATTTTGACCAAAATAAGAAATCCATGACTGTAATTCAAATTAAAAAAATTTTGGCAACACTTTATATAGGGATGTGCATTATTTTGTCCATGAAACAGAATGAATACATTCATGAAAATCCTCATGAATGTACATGAATTCATGCACGAGATCACACACGCCTTCACACATGAGCAACACATGAATTAATGTAGTAACTAATGTTTTGGTTTTTTTTTTTTCAGTCAGGTCATAATGATGATTAATGTTATCCTAAATTGTTGAGTTGATGCTTTTGGCTTTAACGCCCACAGAGTAGTCCTGGAGTTGCTGTGTTTCTCTTCCATTGATTGGACTGTGACAGCAGCAGAGCTGACACGGGGACGGTCCCTGGGGAGCTCCTCAGGGGTTGTGAGTTCAGAGCAAAGTTTCTGGTTCAAAAATGTCAGCACAGCTGCAAACCAAGTCAAAGTCCAATTGGCTACCTCTTGAGTATATTAATGATTAATGGCACAGCCCTCTGAATTTATCATGTAGCTTGAATATTGATTCCATGCTGAGCAATGTGAATTCATTTATTCTATTTGCTTATTCTATCTTACGTGTGTGTGTCTTTGTGTAACTATCATTCTTTCATTACTCCCACCTCCATGCCCTCATCTTGTGTTTCCACTGATGTTTCTCGCTCAGAATTATCGTTATGTATTATTAACTGAGTTTATTACTGTTGCTTTGACACTGACATGCAGTACTTGCTTGTTTTTCTGGAGCAGTTTGAGCCATTCCAACTTCTTCCCTGTGCAAAAAACACAAAATACATCTATTTTATGACAGAAAAGGTAAATGGTAAGGTCAAATGATAGTAATGCAGCTTTTTCTGTTTCTTTCTGTTCATTTAGAAGGAAAGATTTAATTCAATCACTGTGAAGATATTTTTTTATTCACATCCAACCAACAACGAAATGAAGATTTCAATATGGTAAATGGGAGATCATAAAACAGCATTTTGAAAATAAAAATATTTTCGGCCTCAGTTTAAAAGCTGAAATTGAAACTTTTTGTTGTTTCATTTCCATTTTTTCTTTTCATTTTGCTTAAACTAGTTTCTTCGTTGTGTTGAGTTGATACATTCTTACATTCCAAGTATGAACATGTGTACCTTTCTGTTCCTTTGCAACATGCATAAACTGTCTGCCAGAAATTTTACATCACTGACTCTATGCACTGATGGGCCACTTCATTAGGTATACCTGTTTAAATGCTTGGTATCACAAATATCTAAGCAAGTCACATGCAAGTAGCTCACTGCATTTAGGCATGTAGACATGATCAAGGTGAGTACCTCTAGGGTTTACAGAGAATGGTATGAAAAAGAAAAAGTATCAGCTGAACAGCGGTTCTCTGGACAAAAATGCCAGCAGTCAGAGGAGAACGACCAGCCTGCTTCAAGCTCAAAGGAAGGCAACAGTTACTCAAATAACCGCTCTTTTCCAAGGAATGCAGAAGAGCATCGCTGAATGCTCAACACATTACATTTTGAAGTGGATGGGCTACAGCAACAGAAGACCATACTGGGTGCTCGTCAGCTAAGAACAGGAAACAGAGGCTACAGTTTGCACAGGCTCACCAAAATTTGGAACACAGGAGACTGGAAAAAGGTTTCCTGTTCTGATGAGTCTTGATTTCTGTAGCGACATTTGGATGGAAGGGTCAGATACTGATGTAAACAACATGGTTCGATCCTGCCTTGTATCAAAGGTTCAAGCTGCTGCTGGTAGTGGTGTAATGGTGTGGAGAATATTTTCTTGACACACTTGAGGCCCCTTAGTACCAACTGAGGATTGCTTAAATGCCACAGTCTATTGTTGCTGACCATGTCCATCCCTTTATGACCACAGTGTACCCATCTTCTGATGCAACAAGATAATGTGCAATTTCACAAGGCTCAAATCATCTCATACTGGTTTACTGAACATGACAATGAGTTCACTGTACTCCACAGTCACCAGATCTCAATCTAATATCATGGATCATGGGTGTGGAGCCAACAGATGTGCGGCAACTGTGTGATGCTATCGTGTCAGTATGGACCAAAATCTTTGAGAAATGGTTCCAGCACCTTGCTGAGTCTGTGCCATGAAGACTTACGGCAGGTCCTGAAGGCAAAGGGGGTCCAACCCAGTATTAGCAAGGTGCATCTTATGAAGTGGCCTATGGGTGCATAAAAGAGGGACAGAGCCATAATGGCATCACCTGTTGCTTTGCTTTGTCCAGTTAATCACACAACTGAGAGAGCTCGATTAAAAATGCTCTAAAATTAACAAAGTCTAAAAATACCATCAAGAGGTCTATATGAGGGAATCTCTTAGCTAACATGAAGCTTGGTAGAAAAGGAATCTGGGTCCAAGGTGTAAACTTCCTTATTCCTGCTGTAAAGTTGAGCATTTTAAACTTGTGTAACATAGCATAGATAGCGTGTTTTAAAACTGACCTTGCTTGCAGGTCTGGAAAAGCCAATGCATAAACCTGCATTCTTTCTACTGGCCAGCAGGGGTTGGCTTTGGTGGCAAAAAGTTGTAGGGACATCTGGGAAAATGCCTTAAGTGGGGCTAGAGATGTGCACAGTAATTAACATATGCACGCATTTCATTCTATTTATCAACAATGCAAGAATCGCTGTGACAGTTACGCTAATGAACAATACAGCAGTGTACGGATAATGACGGTGGGTCTGAGAGACACACACCGCTCCAGGTTAAGAGTCCATAAATGAGTGTTATTTTAAAGACAAAGATCAAAAACTGAAATCTCTCATTTAGTCTTCAGACTCCTGACTCAGTGCTTTGTAGAGGCCCCTTTGGAAGCAGTTACAGCTTCAGGTCATTGGGCATATCTCAAGTTTTGCACACTTAAATTAAGCTCTTCATCCCATTTTTCCTGGCAAATCCTCTCAAGTGCTTCAGGTTAGTGTCTGCGAGCTGTCACTGGTCTATGAAGAGATGTTTTTCAGGGTTTGAGAAATCATAGTCCCTGGCTATTATTTCTGTGGTACAGCAGTTGAACAGGTGGGCTGTCTTGACCCTCCTTATGGATTAAACCCTCCTCTGCCTTTTTTTTTAGTGGTGAAACTGCAGGTTTCTGGAAGCTTGAAGCCGGTTACTCTATCCACTCTACATCTGGTGATGAATAATAGAATGGAATCCTGATCTTGCCCTCTAAAGTTCTGAGGGGTCGAGTGCCAGGCTGTTGTAGCAGCACCATGCTGTTAGTTTGCGGACCTCCACCCTGTAGGCAGACTCATCCCCCACCACTGTAGTGTTGTCTGGAAGCTTAATAATGGTGTTTTGCTGTGGCTGAAACACAGGCGCGAGTGTTGAGTGCCTGGAGTTCTGCCCACGGGGTTCAATTTTTTTCTCATCAGACCAGACCTTTTGTCTCATCAGACCTTTTTTTTTCTCTGCTTTCAGAGTCCTTTAAATGCAGTCTGGCGAACTCTAAGCAAGCTGCCGTGCTCCTTTTACTCAAGAGTGGCTTCCATCTAGCCACTCTACTATAAGGGCCTGATTGAAGGACTGCTACTGAGTCAGTTACTTTTGACTGAACAGCCAACTCTCAGAAAAGTCCTGGTGGTTCCAAATTTCTTTCTCTCTGAAACACTTAAACACTTCTCAGATGTAGTTTTATTCTCAGATGTAGTTTTATTTTTTAGAACAGATGAGATACAGAGACTTCCCATGATTAATTTTTTTGTCTTGATGCCCAGTGTGAATTGTGATATGTTATAGACACAGATGTGGGCCTTACAAAACATTCAGTTTGCCACATAAGGACTGAAAACTCTGGGAAACACCCAGTTGTTTGGTGTATTACAATGTGCTGTATGCATTTCTCTTGCCTAGGCTCACTTTTGTTGCTTTTTCAGTACTGCTGCATCATTTACTGAATCTATTAATGGTAAAAGGTGAAATGTAGCAATATCAAATTTTGTTAAAACATCTATTTTAATACACTTGGGTTTTGGGCTATTTTTCTTCTGTACATCACCACAAAGGTGATTGAAGTGCAGAATTTAAGCTTTAATCCAAGGGGTTTGACAAAAGAATTGCATTAACTGTTGAGGAATTTCAGCCGGAGCCCCTCATTTTCAAAGGCTCAAAAGCAATTGGTCGATTGACTGAGAAGCAGTTTCATGGCCAACGCAGTCCTGTGCACTTAAAGAGATAAAAGATCTGAAGTTGATTCCAAGTGTTGAACTTGTGTTCACTGAAACTCTCAATAAGAGCTGTTGCTGCAAGAGACGGAGGCCATTATTAGGCTGAAAAAATAAAATAAACCAATCAGAGAGAGCTAAAACTTTGGAGTGGCCAAAACAAAAATCTTGAATATTCTTAAAAAGAAGGAATGCACTGGCCAGCTCAGCAGCACCGGAAGGCCTGGAAGACCACAGATGACAACTAAAGTGAATGATCGCAAAATTCTTTCCTTGGCTAAGAATAACACCTCACAACATCTAGCTAAGTCAAGAACACTCTTACAGAGGTAGGTGCATCATTGTCAAAGTCTACAGTTAAGAGACACCTTCTTAAATGTTCACAAAAAGGTGCAAACCACTGGTTATATTCGAGAACCGTAAGGTCAGAAAACATCTAAAAGAGGCTGTCTGGCTCTGGAAGAAATTCTTTGGACAGATGAAACCAAGATTAACTCGTACCAGAATGATCCCAAGCGTACCACACCATCTGTCAAACGTGGTGGAAGTGATGGGTATGTATGGCTGCCAATGGAACCAGGTTACCAGTGTTTATTGATGTGACTGCAGATAGAAGTATAGAGGATGAATTCTGAAGTTTACAGTTCTGTATTCTCTGCTCAGATTCAGCCAAATGCTGCAATACTGACTGGACAGTGCTTGACACGGCAAACGGATAATGAACCAAAGCAAAATGCAAAAGCAACACAAGTTCTCAAAGGAAAGAAATGGGATATTCTTCAATGGTCAAGTCAGTCACCTGATCTCAACCCAACAGTGCAGCTTTTCTTCAGTTACAAAAGAGAAATCTGATGGCAGAGAGACCCACAAATAAGCAGGAACCGAAGGTGGCGGCAGTAAAAGACTGGCAGAGCATCTCAAGGGAGAAAAAACAGCATTTGGTGATATCTTAAGGGTTCTAGACTTCAGGGAGTCTTTGCCTTATAAGTAAACTTATGCATGAAAATGGCCAAAAGAGTTAATGCATTTTTTGTCAAACCCCTTGAATTATGGCTGAAAGGCTGCACTTTGATCAGATTTGGACTGTTTTTATTTAAAAATCTACTGTGGTGGCGTACAGAGTCCAAACTACAAACTATGAGTCATTCTCCCAAAATTTATCAGTCTGAATCTTTTAAGTTATAAACATTCTGAGGTTGTTTTATCCTTAAAAGTCATACCCTGCAAGTGATGTCAACCCTGGGATTAATAAAATATTCTGATTCTGATTAATAAGTCAACTTGACTAAATTTATTAGAATATTGCACATTTGCATGCGTCTGTATTTCGTATTACTTATCAATGAAAAGAAATCATCATTAATGTCAACCATTTAAAATATAGTGTATTGCAGTAAAAATATGCAAGCTATAACTACACAAAATATTTCCTAAAACACTGAGAGTGCCTCTCTAAACTGAGTTTGGGGGGTTTTTTTGGCATCAGGCTGTTAAATATTTAATTTTGACAAGCCATTAAGGTGACTCAACTTACAGTCAGGTGCTGTTATTATGCAGCAGTGGTTCTCAAACTGTGCAGTGGGCCCTGATGGTGGGACACTGAGTCACTACAGGGGGGGAGTGTGGACAATCAGGTAAAACAGAATGAAATAAGGAAAATAATTTCAAGCAAAATTCATTGTGGATTATTTTTTATTGATAATTTTGATTAAAACTGTGAGGTGTGACTTTTTCAGCTTCTGAGAAGTTTGAGGACCTTTGCCATCCAGTGATGTTAATTCTTGTGGCTTGCAAGAGGCAATCCACAGGCATGAGCACTGTACTGAATATCCAGTCCTGCACACTGCATGCTGTACACATCTACAGCATGCAAAAAAAAAAAAAAGATTATTTAATCCACTACTGAATACAGGAACTTTTTAAAACAGACCCGAGATTTTTTTCTGGGGTACAGTTGTAGGGCACTTACCCACTGAAAGGGGTCTAGTGTCGCAGATGGTTTTACACCAGCTGTTGAGGTTGCTCCCAATTTAATGCACAGGAAAATCAAGATAAAATACATGCACACACAAAGAAAAATCAGGCAAGTGTTCAATGCCCAAAAGCAAAACAGTCATTTTCACTTAAATAATAAGCCAATCTATGCTCTAAGTGCTCCGCACAGCAGTGGTCTGACAGCACAGCAGCAAGTTCTTTTAATCTTGACTAAACACAGCACAGACAGCTCTTTCTTCAATGCACCACCCGATATGTCTTTATATGCTATAGAATATCTAACTGAAAGAACATTAATTCCTATCTAAGTTGCGCATGGCTGGATGTTTTGATCCATATAAACAATGCAAATTAAAGATGATTAGTCTGAAGGGGAAGCTCTCTTCTAAAGGAAGCGGGACTATTTCATATATGCATTTGCAGTCATTACAGTCCGTACAGAGATATATGTTGATGAGCCTGTCCCTTACCGCCTCCCCACACGGGAACATTCAGTATTATTCAACTTCATGTAAGAATATGCTGAAGCTCAAAAGCATTTAAAGACACATTTACATCACACATGCTAATAAAACAATCTTCAGATAATCTCCTGGTTTGATTTATTGCCTCATGCACTTACTAGTGCACTTATTTATTGTAGGTGATGCATTTTATTAAAGGGTAATAACACCAAATGAGCCATCCCAAATATGTAATTTCAGTCAGGGCCACTATAATCAAAAGAAGATTGTTCTTTTTGTTGTTCCTGTTTTCCATCTGCATTAATTTAAGTTTAATGTCATGACTCTGTTTTGGGACCTTGCTGTAAGCATTAAGGCTTACAATGAAGTCCATATACAGCACAGACATAGAAAGCAGCAGCAAGACCCCAGGACAGAACAGAGGAGGCATCAATAACAGATATGACACTGTTTATGGCAGAACTGGCATGATGAGGATGAGGGCTGGAGTTGGGTTGCAAAGTGACTTGCAGATGTGCAGTAATTCTGGGTGAACAAAGAATCTAATATTAGATCTATAAAAGTATATTAACTGAACCATCAGCTCATTTGGAATGGCATTAAGATAAGCTGATCTACTGGGATTGCAGCTACGCTTGAGCTAATGCTGTACTTGGTTTCAAAACTAAAGTGCACGCCTGCTCAGTCTTAACCCATTGTGGATACATCTCGGTTAAAATCCTATATGTGTGAGTGTATGTCTCTATCTTATGCATGTGATTTTCGCATAGTGGTCAGCTGGAAATATGATGTGGTCCATTAAGTTTTTGTATAATTGCACCATATTGTAAATTTTCCTCTGTGAATCACAACGATAGATTAAAATCAAGTAAAGATGTGGTTATACTCAAGAACAGGAAGGCCAGATTAGACTTTGCTAGAGAACACTTAAATGAGCCCCCCAGTTCTGGATAAACAAACAGATCTTTGGACAGATGAAAGCAAGAGGAGCAGCTTGTGATCTATAAAGTATACCACATCATCTGTCAAACATGGTAGTGGCAAAGTTGTGGCAAAGTTATGGCATGAGCATGTATGACTGCAAGTGGAAGTGGGTTCTTAGTGTTTTATTGATGATGTGACTTGTGATAGAAGTAGCAGGATGAATTCTGAGCTGCATGGACCTATACTCTCTGCTAAGATTCAGTCAAATGTTGCAAAACTGACCAGCTCATGCTTAACAGTGGAAATGGATACTGACCCAAAGCATACTGCAGAAGCACCCAAGAATTTCTCAAGATATAGTCAACTCACCTGGCATGAAATTGCTTGTCAGTCAATTTTCCAATTACGTTTGAGCCTCTGAAATGAGAGATTATATATAAAAATGGCTGTGATTCCTAAACCATTAATGCAACCCCTTGAATTCAAGCTGAAAATCTGCACTTCAACCACATCTTGACTATTTGAATTAAATTCCTCTGTTGTGATGTACAGAGGCGAAATTACCAAAAAGAAAAACAAAAGAAAATGTGTCAAACTATCTGAATACTTAAGGACTTATCTTCAGTTCGTGTTATGTGCTGGACCCCATAAAAATTCCTTTTATTAAAAAACTGCATGCTCATAGGAACATAAGTCTGACACTGCACCTTAGCTCCCTAGCTTTTTGAGTAAGCCACCAAACAAAAATCCAGCTTGGCTATTTAGTCATTCATTTATTAAAGGTCAGCTGACATACATTAAATGGCATTTAAGTCAGAACGGTGGCCCAAAGGGTTTGAACCTGGGCCAGTGCAGGGCCCTTTTATCTGCAGCTCACTTTTTTTTTTTTCCTGCCACAAAAAAACAGACTAATTCTTCTGTGACTGAGCCAATCTCCAAGGCACTGGCTCACATCTTGAGCTGCCTCCTGGAAGTTGCTCTTAATACTTGCTTGAAAAGCAGAGAATGAGTTTCTCAACAGACATCAATAAATAAATAATAACATTATTTATCAAAAAAAAGTAAATTAACCTAATTTACCTGCAAGCGTAACTTAGGCTGTTTAGATGTTCAGTGTGGCCCTCATTCTTAAATTTCACTGCTAGCAGCACACTTCCATGTAGACGTTAGTGCAGGTTTGTTTACTTGCTCTTTTCCTGCCGGGGTTTAGCTTGCCAGCATCTGTGGATCAAATACAAACACACCCCTCCAGCCATTTGAGATGAAAAAGAAGCTTTTTTTTATTATAAAAAACCATTAAACATACAACAGTGACAGTGTTTCAGGTTTTAAAATTGCTCAACATAATTTCAGTCCCACTTAAAGGCATTTGGGTTCAAACAGAAAGACTTGAAAGTGCATCTAGACCCAAAAACATGGAATCATTCACTTTCAATTAAATATATGTAGCACCAATCACAACGCTTGTCATCTCAAGGCACTTTCTTCAACTTTCTAGATAGAAACCCCAATGATCCACCAGTCCTTTATGAGTAGCACTTGGTGACAGACGTTTTAACAGCAAGAAGTCTCCAGTAGAAGCAGACCCTGCGAGGGCAACCATCTGCTGCAATCAGTTGGAGTTAAAGAAAAGAGAAGACAGAAAAAGAAGAGCTAAGAGAGAAGACAAACAATATAACAATAAATGCTCAGCAGGTTGATGGGGGGACTAGTAACTGCAAATCAGGATCATGCAGCTCTCTAGACACCGGCAAGAAAATGGGAAAGAGGACAGAGGGAACTAAGCACAGAGAGAGATGATACATAGGTGGACTGTTCTAGAGAGTTTGGTAATAGTTTTCAGGCACAATGATCCCGTTAAATGTGGCAGTGGCTGCTGTCAGTCATAGAGCTGAATGAATGTACAAATACTTTGGGGGCCAACACTGAACTCAGCCCATCACTAGAAATTTGCCTACTGATTTTTCCTAATGGTGAAGTTTCCTCGAGGCAAAAATGTGCTCAGAGTAATTTAAAACACATTTAGAGCACAAGCCAACAGAATGTTCCTGAGCTGCTTTTGTCCCTTATGAGGATATTTTACCTGCTTCTCACTGAGACTCAACCAGCACCTCACACAGCCCATTAAAACAGCTTCTCCTTAGGACTCAAGCAGCTCAACAAGTATTGTCCTGACTGTGAGAGCTTCTCTTCTAAAACTGAAGTCCCTGTCAGTCTAAAATGTTTTTATTTCAGGTCAATGTGTGTTATTCAAACAAATAAGAGAGGGGATTTTTTAGTCATTTCTTTTTTATTTATGTTTATCTTTCCAGCACAGCACACAAGTGATATATGATTTATTTCCAGAATCAGAATACTTTATTAATCCCGGGAGGCCAAATTGTATTGAGATACAGACACTCAGTTAGATATAGATCAATATAAATTCAAAAGGCAGTAGATATAAAGAAATTTATGATTGAAATAAATAAACCTGTCCGTATGAATTGCAGTATTTAATATAAATAACTCTAAGTTAAACACTGTACATAATATGTAATATATACGATATATACAGTATGAATCTGTAATAGAGTCACAGGGAGGAATTATAGAGTTTGATGGCCACAGGTAGGAATGATTTCCTGTGGTGTTCCGTGGTGCATATTGGCAGAATAAGTCTGCTGCTGAACGTGCTCCCGAGCCCGTCCAGCACGTCATGAAGAGGGTGAGTCTGTTGGTGTCTGCTACTCTCAGTCTGCTGCCCCAACGCGCAACAGCATACAGGATGGCACTGGCTACCACAGACTCATAAAACATCCTGAGCATCATCCGGCAGATACTGAAGGACCTGAGTCGTCTCAGAAAATAGAGACAGCTCTGGCCCTTCTTATAGATGACTTGTGTGTGTTTAATGGAGTTCAGTTTATCATCAATGTGAACACTGAGGTATTTGTAATCCTTCACTATCTCCACAGAGATCTCATTGATGGAAACATGGGTTACAGGTGTTTTGGTCCTTCTCATGTGCACAACCAGTTCTTTAGTGTTTGTCACTGATGGGCTGCTGATGGTTCTGTTTGAACCATGTGACAAAGTTGTCCACTACAGTCCTGTACTCTTCCTCTTCACCCTCTCTGATACACCCCACTACGGTAGAGTCTAAAGTCTGTAGAGTACAGGGTGAAGAGAAAGAGGAAGAAAATGGTCCACTGCGAGGACTTTGGCGCTGCTGACCACGTTGTCTGAAACACACAGCTGCAGACGCACATATTGTGGTCTATCAGCCAGGTAGTCAATAGTCCAGGTCACAAGGGAGGCATCCACCTGCATTACTGCTAGCTTCTCATCCATTAGAGCCAGCCTGAAGGTGCTGATTGGTGTTGTGCTAAAGAAGTAAAAAAAACATGATAGTGCTCAGTGGTTCTTCCAGGTGAGTGTAGACGTGGTTGAACAGGTGCAACCTCAACTCCAAGTCGGGTCTAATAGGCGAGTTGGAGGGGGTCCATTGGGGGCTGACGATAGGCCAGAGCTGGTCCAAGATGAGTCTCTCCAGGGTCTTCATGATGTGTGTCTGTAGTCCTTAGGACCACCGGAGTGTGACGTTTTTGGCAGAGGCACGAGGCATGACCTCTTCCACAACACAGGGACATTTTGCAGAACTACGCTTATCCTGAACATGTGATGTATTATGCTAAAAAGCTGGAGGGCACCATCTTTGAGGACCCTGGGGCTCACACCATTAGGGCTAGCAAAGTTGCCTGAGGTGAGTCCTATAAGCTGTCTCCAGATCTGGTCAGCAGTGAAGGTGACATGTGGGGGAGGGGTAGAGGTCTTGGTGTCAGGGAAGGAAGCTGAGGGACCATGAGGAGGAGGTGGAGGGAGTGGTCAGTAGTTGCCAGCCAACAGCAGAAAGGTTGGAGATGTAACCAGCAGCCATAGAGTCAAATCTGTTAAAGAACAGATTCAGATCATGGGCCCAGGCCACAGTACCGTCAACTCCTCTGCCACTTTTTGGTCTCAAACCAGTGATGGTCTTCATGCCACTCCAGACTTCTTTCATATTGTTCTGCTGGAGCTTCCACCCCAGCTTCCTCCTGTATTTGTCTTTGGCCACCCTAATTTTTGACTTTGGTCCTCTTTTAATTATTATCAGCTCCTCCCTATCTCCAGTTTTGAAAGCTCTTCCTCTTCCTGTTGAAGAATTCTTTGATGTCCTTTGTCACCCAAGGTTTGTTGTTTGGGTAACACTTAACGGTTTTTGATGGGATTATGCCATAAATGCAAAAGTTAATATAGTCCGTGATTAATTCTGTGAGCCATCAATGTCCTCTCCCTGCAGCTCACAGAATACCTACCAGTCAGTCACCTCAAAACAACCCTGCAGTGTCCCAAGAGCCTCCTCTGACCATCTCCTCACTCCTCATGGCCATAGGCTGCCTGTTAACTAGAGAGATATAACAGTAAGTGAGGTGAACCAGACAGCACACATTTCAATGTCCGGGCTACAGATGCCCTCTTTGACAGTAATGTGAGCAGGATTACACCAGTGGTTGTTAATATAAAAGGCAAGTCCACCACCTTTCTTCTTACCGCTGACAGTGCTATCTCTGTCAGCTTGAACAAGAGAAAATCCATCAAGGCTCACGCTGTCGTCAGGTCCAGGCTGATGCAGCCATGTCTCCGAGAAACACATTAGGCTGCACGGCCGGTATTCCCTCTGACTCTTGGCCAGTTCTGAAAGCTCCTCCATCTTGTTGGCACACTTTGGGCCCCTTAGTACCAACTGAGCATCATTTAAATGCCACAGCCGACCTGAGTATTGCTGCTGACCATGCCCATCCCTTTGGGAACACAGTGCACCCATCTTCTGATGGCTGCTTCT
>VUQH01090333.1:1849-26491 GCA_015106775.1 Etroplus canarensis | reverse complement strand
GCCAATCAGGAACCTACGTGAATGACGTCATTTCCTTGTTACCCGGAAGGAGATGGCGCAGTCGTCTACGTTACCTCAAATCCACACCTTCTCCATCGAGTAAAAGGAGCAGAAGACGAACAGTTTCTCTGTCAGTCACAATGTCATTCATCCAACACTTCTGGTGCATCCAGCGATACCCATGAGACTGTCCTGAGGTTTCCAGTTGTGCTTGTATAAAAGCTGCCACCTCTCCCATCTCTGTTTGTTCTTTCTGCGCCAAAGTCTGTTGTTGTGTAAAATCATTTTGAGAGTACATTTGCTGATAGTAACGCAAGTGATTCAGCTAGTAACGCAAGGATTTCATCATTAGTAAAACCACGCTGAAAATACTCAGCAATTTGCACATTCATGACTGGTATGTGTAGTACCGGTAGCTTAGCTGTAGCATTGGTAGCTGAGGCCTTCAGCTTCCGGGTAGCAAGGAAATGACATCATTCGCGTAGGTTCCTGATTGGCAGAGCTAACTCAAAATTTTGAGAAAATAACTCGAAATTTCGAGTTGTGGAGTGCATTTTTTTTTTTTAAGTGGCGGAAACAAGCTTCCATACGAACAAATGACAATATAGTACATAAGGCAAAAACAGTTTCTATCATTCTAACCAGCTTAAAAGTCAATATTTGGTATGACCACCTCTATTCTTCAACACAGTCTAAAATTGTTCTTGTGTAATTTGGCATACCTCAGCCTTTTCTCCCTGTTTCCCTTCCTTAAGAATGACTTATTGACAGCCACCCCTCAACTGAGACCATTTCTCATGAGGCTTCAGTAAACAGTAGTAGGGCCAGATGCATCTCTCAGGTCCTGTGTCAGGCCTTGGCTGGATTTTTTCCTATTTCTTGAACATATGACCTTCAGATACTGTTCATCTGCTGTAGATAGTTTTTAGGCCTGCCACTTCTTCTTCTGTCCTCCACTTGCCCAGTTTCCTCTAATCATTTTCAGGACACCGTGCCAAGATATGCCAGATTTTCTCCTAATTGCTCTTTGGGAATCACATTCTTGCTGCAAAAACACTATTTTATGCCTGTCAAACCGTTATCTTTTTTTGCAGATTCAACTAAATAAATGGCTGCTACTAACAAAGTGCTTGATGATCAAATTTAACCCTTCCATGCATGAATTCTGACATCTTCGGTCAAGATTTTCTTCTGTAACTGTTTTAATGACCCTTTAAACATGAAAAGAACAATAAATGAATAGCTGTTTATTTTAGTGACTACCATGCATGAAAGGCTTAAAACTGTTTCTTTGCCAAGTTGCCTGTTATGTGTAGAAACGAAGCTAGGTTATTTTGTTCGTTTGTGTTAGGTGCCTTTTTATACTTGAATGATGGGTCAGTATTAAGTAGTTTAACAAACAAAAGTCATTCCTCTGAAAATGGTAGGGTACAAGGACTGGACAAAAAAGTGAAAAAGCAGCCAGTGTCCAAAGAAACACTTTGAAAGACCTTCAGCTATCCTGGAGAACTATTGCTTATATCTGTCAAACAGAAGTTTCTCTATCCAATTGGGCCAGTATTTTTCTTCTGTATCAAAACTCAACTGTGGGGTCCCACAGGGCTCTGTTCTGGACCCCCTACTTTTTTCTTTATACATGCTGCCATTAGGCTCAATTTTTAATAAGCACAATGTCAGTTTTATTGCTTTGCAAATCTACCTGCCTCTTAAAATGAATGATTGTACCTCTGCTCAAGCTCTTTTAGACTGTCTCAAGGATATAAAGACTTGGATGGATGAAGGCTTTTTAAGTCTAAATAAGAAGAAAACAGAAATTATTTTATTTGGGCAACAGAACCTTTTTAGATGGCTATGTCAGTGCTATAGGCAGTCTTAGTTCTCACTGTAACTTGTCTGCTAGAAACTTGGGTGTCATTTTTGATAGTGACGTAAAATTTAACAAAAAAAATTAGCTCTGTGGTCAAACAAAGCTTTTTTCAATTGAGACGCTTAGCAAAGGCTTGTCTCCCTAAAAAAGTTTTTGAGAGGGTAATTCATATTTTTATTACATCATGCCTTGACTATTGCAATTCTTTATGTGTTTGTCTCAACCAGTCAGCTGTAAATCACCTATAAACTGTCCATAATGCTGCAGCTCGCTTGCTGACTGGAAAGAAAAAGCATGACCACATAACCCCAGTTCTTGAATCTTTACACTGGCTTCCTATTAATTTTAGAATTCAATTTAAAATTTTACTAATTGTTTGCCCTAGCACCTTCTTTAGCAACTTGTAAGGGATAGAGCCTTTTCTGTATTGGGATCCAAACTGTGGAACAGTCTACCTTATCAGGTCAGAGCTGCACAATTTTAAATCACTACTAAAAACTCATCTCCCACCTAGGCAAGCCATTTTGGTGTTTCAGCTTTTATTTTTTATTTTAATTTTACAATTTTTTATATTTTTTATTATCTGTCTTATTCTGATTTTATTGTTATTGTATTTATTTTATGTGCTAATCTTTTAAATGTGTTTGTTTTTATCATTTAGTTTCCTTTTAACTGATGTAAAGCATTTTGGTCAACTGAGGTTGTTTTAAATGTGCTATAGAAATAAAGTTGACTTGACTTAATACCTCTTTAAATAATTACAAGAAAGGTTGCCTCCTTGGAGGAAAACTATGAAGAAATGAGGGGATATTAGATACTGAGTAAAGTACAGGCAGTACTGAAATTTGCCAGCCTCAACCTTCAAACAATGAGTTATTTGTCTTTTACAAAAGAAAAAAAAAAGAAAAACAGTTTTGGTGTAGTTCAGTCTTGCACAGAGGAATGCACGCAGGATTACAGGGCATGAAAAACAACTATGTTTTTAAGTTGATCGGAAGAATTAAAAGACAATAAATGTCTTAAACAAACAGTAATCTCATAAGTGAAATCAAAGCCAGCATAACTCCAGTATGTTTGTGTCCCCCTACCTCATACACTTCATTCCATTTTGGGTGCAAATTCTTTTTGACGGTCTTGCTTTTGAAATGTTCACTCCCCACTCTGAGTGTGGCATAGGGATCCGATTTGCCTTCCACCAAACCCATCATGTATGTGTCCATAGCAACCAGGTCTCTGGCCTCCAGCAAATGGACCCTCACCACCCCCTAAGGAGCAAAGAATTCACCTTAACAATACAGTTTCACAACAGCATTAAATATTTTTAATAGCTTTTGCTTTGGTATGACTTGGTTTGTGTAAATTGGAAATGTTTCAGCATCTTTTACATACATGAGGAAGTGGAAACCTCATCTGGTCCACTTTGACCTGGTCTATGAGGGGAATGCACATGCGGTTGGGCAGCACCATGAAAGAGGCAATGATGTCCATGATGGTCTCCTCAGACAGTGAACTACAAGGTAAAAGATGAGACAGCTAAAGACAAAAAGGTTGGGCTGACCATAAAAACTCCACAATAAAAGGATTCTTATCATGTGTTTACAGGATTTTCTGACCTAAAGGCGGGGCTGTCCAAAAGTTTTGTAATGCCAGTCCAATTGATTTTTAGAGTCTGAAAAAATTAAAGTTTGAAACAAAACAAATCACACAACTTCACTCTTCACAATAAGTTACTGAGAAAGTCTGTGACCACTTACAGGGCGGCGAATGAAGAAAAACGTAACTCCTCCCACCAACGGCGCTTGACCAATTAGCGGCTCTAAAATGACCCTCACCATCCCCTTGAGCTGGAAGAATCGGGCAGGATTTACAAGAACAGTAACCATATGTTAAAAGTAATAAACAGAACAGATAAAAATTAAATGCTCACATTAAGTCCCTTCACACCAGCTGTGACTGCTGCCTTCACATTAACATCAATGTCCACATCCCCGTCATAACTGCAGAGTAAATCGTGCTGGTTAGACGTAAAAGAGAAAACAGCATGCATACTACTGGATTTGTTTCTGAGGAAAAAAACACAATCAACAGCTTTTAACAGAAAAATTGTGCTTGACCGACCATATGTTCATGTCCAGAATCACCGCCTTATGATCCACTTCATGTGTGTATGCTCTCATTCCAGTGATCTTGGGAGGCTGAAAATAGAGAAACATTTAAAGAATCCTTTTCAGCCACAATAAACTACATGCAGGAAACACATTTTAAGTTTTAAAAAGTAACTGAATATTAAGGTGGATTTAAAGTATGTTAATTAGAAATGATGCACAAATCAAAGGAACTCACTATGTTCCCAAAGTGGATCTTGGCAAAAGTGAACGTTTTGAGCGTATGACTGGACTGCCTGATGGACGCCTGTATCTTTCCTCTGAGTAGCTTCTCCATATACATCCCAAAGAAAGGCCACGTCTGCTCCAACACCTGTACACGTGACAGAACAAACACCTTTTTAGAAAAAAACCTTTACTTGCACTGCTAAAAGTATCAAACCTGTTGCTAAGTCTTTTCATATCTCTACTAATCTTTCCTCCACTGTCTGTATCAAAATAAAGATGAAAATGCTCATAAATTAATCTTTAAAAAGGCGGCTTCCCCCACAAAACATTTCAATACTGGTGGGATTTGACTGGATATCACTTCACAAAACTTGGATAGAATGAGTTAACTTTATTTTAATACTGTACCTTGTTAAGCCATTGAGTCTTCTCCACATCTGGGAATTGGACCTTTAGTGGAAAAAAAAAAACAAAAAACAAAACACTTGTTAGAGGTGAGTCCGTAATCATAATCTTAACTGATCTTGTCCAAACCACACAGTGGTATGCAAATTGGTGTTGATGGACGCTGTATTGGCATCATTAATTCTTAATTATATGGTAATGTGCAAAAAATCTTAAGCCACCCCTCATTTCTTTATATTTTGCAAGGAAAATGGGAAAAGGGAGGAAGGACTTTTTGAAAAATGTGAAAACATAAATGGAAAACCAGCCACAGGGGCCCACAAGCCAGTGTACTCCTAGTGCCGTCCCAAGCCCGGGTAAATGGTGAGGTTTGCGTCGGGAAGGGCATCCGGCATAAAAAATTTGCCAAATCAAGTATGCGGATTCATAACCAGATGATCCGCTGTGGCGAACCCTAACGGGAGCAGCCGAAAGAAGAAGAAGTATGGTGTCATAAATGAACTAAAAAAATCAAGGCACATTCACAAACCTTTAATTTCTTCAGCCAGATGCCAGTTCAACATGAGATAAATTGACTGTTACATAAACCTGTTGACATACAATAATTCACCCACATAAGTTAAATGATTAGATGATTGCTCTTGATTCCTATAGAATTATAGGGTCCTCTTTCCTGTTGTTTTTCTGATGTCTGAATGGTGTTTTGGACTCTTATTTGTTGTGTTTTTAATAGCACAGGAAATCATGCTGCTTTTGTAACTACTACTACTTCTACTATCTGTACCTCTACCACTACTACTACTAATACTTAAAGTTATCACAATAATATTATGTATATCAATTAACCAGTAAATTATACTATTATGTGGGAAATTCACTTCTGTAACCACATACATGTAAAAAATTGTGCAGAAACGCTGACAGGAACATTTAGCAGAAAACAACATAAATCTGTGAGAATAAGAATGTTTAAAAACATTTATTGTGTTAAGCTAAAAATGTACAATTAGTTGAGATTTCAAATGAGCCAGAAAAAAATCATAACTTGTGCTTCATCATTAAAATTTGCTATTTGATATGAAAATGGTACAGTGGCTGAGGTAGTCATGTAGCAATATAGATTAAATTGGGCACATTCTAAATTTACAGGGACAACAATAGTTTAGTTATATACAAGTCTAACACACAGTGGGGTAAGGTACAGAAGTCAACACCCGATAATTACTAGAGAAATACACTCACTGGCCGATCTATTAGGTACACCTCTTTAACTGTTAATTAATGCAATTATCAGCCAATTACATGATTAAAAATCAGTGATGGAGGATCAGAATGGGGAAGAAAGTATTTTAAGTGACTTTGAACATGGCATGGTCGTTGGTGCCAAATGAGGTGGTCTGAGTATTCTGCTGATCTACTGGGACTTTTTCACACAATCATCTTTAGGGTTTACAGAGAATTTGTGCCATGAGGAATTAATGTAATTCTGAAGGTAAAAGAGGGTCCAACCAGGTACTTGAACCTAATAAAGTGGCCAGTGGTCATATATTGTATGTAGAATAGCCAGTTCATAACTTAATAAGAGATCCTCAAGGATTAAAAATTTTACCGTCTCAAGCCAATTTATTTTTCAAGGAGCATAAGAATATAGCATCTTCAAATCAAATCTTTAAAGGTTTGGGTGATTTTCAAACAATTCTTTAATGGGAACAAAATATTCACAAATCTCAGATACAAGTTATTACTCCACTCTCAAAAAAGGAAGATCCTAAACACCGTTTAGCGCCACAATTTACTGATTATACTGAAGCATAAAATCTGTTTCTGTGCTTTCTGTCTCTGGTCCTTTATGGTGAAGATGGACTGTTCCTGTTGCATACAGTTAATAGTAAAACACTCTTGTTTAATTGTGATGCTGTGCAGTGTGCAGGAACATGCTTTTTTGTGACTAAAGCTATTGGAAACAAAAGACATTGTTTTGAACACGCTTTCACTCATGACGAACACGCTTTCTCGGTGAGGCTGGAGATTCCAGGGAAAAGGCAGTTGGAGATACGGGGCGTGACTCAGGGATGTACTCTGTCTGGTACTTGTCAATGTAAGGCCTGGCCACATTCCACACCTGAGTTGGAAATAAAGAAAACATAAGCAATTTAAAAATGTACATTTTAATGTCATGCCATGTGGAGCTCACATATACAATGAACACATTTTACAGGTACTGTATGAGCTTTAAAACTTGCCTTTTGATCAAGAAGGAGACGGTGAACAGCTTCAATGTCAGCCGACATGAATCTGTCTTTAATCCATGGTCTGTAAACAGCAGGAGAGTAAAAGGAGAAAGTGGAACAACGGATAAATATTAACTATTCTGTATCTCAATTTAGTGGAACCAACGTTTTGAACCTTGGTCAGATCTGTTTAACTTACTTGACCACACTGCGAACAAGTTCATAGACCTTCTCCAACGGAGTGGTAGTACGAAGTGGACGGAGGAACTCAATACCCTGACAGGCTGCTAGCAGCTCTATGGCAAGAACTGATCACAAAAAAACTTCAGTTCAGTTTGGTGAAATCCAAAACAAATGTCTGGTTTTAGCAGTAATTATTTAAAACATTCAATAAAATCTCATGCAACACTTGTGACAGATTGACAGTAAGATAAAGTTGTAGATAGCACAGCATACTGGACGCATTGGAACAAATAATGTAATGCGAATAATCAGACCAAATCTTAGGCAGATATGATACTGAATTATGAGTCTTCAAATGATAAACAGAGCTTGAGAAATATTTTAGTAGGCACATTCTAAAGCTTGATTTTCTTCAAGTGAAAATTAAAAAGTAAAGCCAAATTTCATTAGACAGACACTAGGTACATTTCACTGAATGCAAGACAATATTTCTGAAACTCAATATCAAAAAGGTTGAAGGCCTGCTATATTTTTACAGCAGTTTTAGCTTTGCAATTTATTCCAGAACTTCAAACTAGTATTTTTTCAGATGAATGTGTTATTTTAAAAAATGATAACAAAACAACAAAATAGGAGGATAGAAATTTAGTAAAGGAAGGAGGAATCTGACTTGATCATTTCATTTATTGATGTACTTTTTTAAACCTTTTGTTTTAAGGTTAACCTCTGTATCCACTCAATGAGCTGCACTTTTGTCAGTCTTTGATGAACACTGACGTGATTTTCAACACTGTCACCTTTGCACTTTTTGTAGCAGAAGCAAACAAAGTTGACCAGTCACCTTCTTTAAATAAGCAGCATTGCTTCTTGTTTTCAAAGCTTAGTTAAAAAGTTAAATCGACTTGTATCAATACGGATTAAACTTAATACAAAGGAACTATGATTGTGTAACTACAAACTTGTTATCACTTGTAACTCATTAATTTGTTGTCTGTATAAAGAGTTTCACTGGTATTTCAGATCACCTCTCCAGAAATCCAATGATGATTAAACATCCTTCAGTTTGTGCCCCACAACCACTTTAATAGCATTAAAGTAAAGGTCTCACCTTGCTCCACATGCTCTATGACCCTCAAGGCCTTCCTAGCAGCCCATCCTCCCATAGACACATGGTCTTCTGTGGCGGCACTCGTGGACAAAGAGTCCACAGATGATGGGTGACACAAAACCTTATTTTCTGAAACTGAGCAGAGTAAAAGACTTGAGATTATTATCAGAGTTTGTGTTCGAATATTAAGTAACAGGACAATAATATTAAGTTAATTTTGTAATATTAGATATGTTATTAATAATGCTACCAAAAATCTAATTTTGACCTCTGTATTTCAGTATTAGGATACATTTTATTGTATTTTTGCACACCTACCTAAGGCAGCTGCAGTACAGTGGGCAATCATGAAGCCTGAGTTGAGTCCACCCTCATTGACAAGAAAGGCAGGCAGCTCACTCAGAGAGGGGTTACACAACCTCTCAATCCTCCTTTCACTGATTGAAGCCAGCTCGTGGACTGCAATGGCTAAAAAATCCAGAGCCTATAAGAAAGAAAATGGCTGTGAAAGAAAGAAGAAAGAAATCTACAGCAAATTTAAAGAAAAAAATATTTTATTGCTCACTCACCTTAGCTGGGTATTCCCCGTGGAAATTCCCACCTGAAATGGTCTCACCTCTTTCTGCAAACACCATCTGGTAGGACTGTTAAAATAAAATATGCTGATTTCCAGTTTGTAGCAGAAACAAATTGAATTAAGTGTTAAGACAAAACTGACAAATCCTGATTTATATATCAGTCTGATCTTTTAGTTTACAAGTTAGGGAAGGATACAGGGTTGTCAGTGGCACTGTTGATTTCTGTATTGATGATATTCTGGACAAATGTTATTGTGTCATTTGCAACTCCATGAACCTGTGAACAGAGAGAGAAAGAGCTGTACAATAAATACTTAAATATATATACTTACTTCAACTTCATGGCTGCTTCAAGGCTATCTCTCACTATCTACCACATGAGAATTTAGAGTGTTCCCTTTTCCAGCCAGAGGGTGCATAAGCTGTAAAATCCTGTGGGAGAAACCTGTGATTTTTGGATATATAAATAAACTTGAGGTTACCTGAGGGCAACACCGCATGGTGTAGGCATCCTGGACTCTGTCACAGAACCTGTGGCTCTCTGTAAAAACACACCAATGCCAGATGACACACATTAAATACTGCATGTTTAAGCGTGCAGGCATATTTACAAAGGCTACAGTTTATTAATGCCTGTGGACACGTACACCCTCAGCATTTTATCCATCCTAACTATTTATGACTTGAGGGTAACCACACTGGTGCTCTGCAGCTTGAAACCAGTGCCCTGATCAAGAGCAGTGGTGGGAGTATTTCTAATAATTGAACACGTTTTAGGCACAGGGAACACAGACAAACATAAAATGCTATGTTCATATATTGTAGCACGGCTGGCATACATAATGCAGGCAACAATATCTTTACATGGATTTTGTTAAATGTTCCTTTACTTCTCCTGTATAGAATCTGAGATGATTCTCTAACCTGCAATCTGGGATGGGTGGTGATCAGAGTCCAACAGTGAGCGGAAGCGTTGAGCCACCTCTATTTGTCCTGGGTGTGGCCGCAGTGCATGGATGTCTATGAGAGGAGACCACAAACTGAATAGTGGGATATAGTGCATAGTTTTGCACTTGGAGGTATATAATAGTTTCCAGTTTTCTTCATGTTTATTGTGTCTGCTCACCACTGTCAAAAGCCTTTGTGGTTCCCTTTAGCACCTCCAGGGTAAGAGCAGCGACAATATCTGCCTGCCGGGCAATTGCCTGGGCTCGCTCCACGGCCTCTGCCCCGAGAGAGGTAATCATCTGGGTCCCGTTAATCAGAGCAAGGCCCTGTGAGGGAATGTCAGAGAAGGATACAGATGTATTTTATAGTTTTGAAATGGTCACAGTGGTGAAATGTAATTAGGGACATTTACTCGAAAATAGCACTAAAGCACAATTCTGAAGTACTTCTTCTGGACTTAATTTGATCTGCATGTTAAAAACTCAAGGGTGCTAAAGTTCTGTAACCCATTTGTGTCCCATGGTATCCCATTTCAGTCATTTCTGTCTACTCTTAGACTGTAGATGTAAAACACCAGGAAAGGCTTTTTGTTTTTTGCAAAATAAAGTTCATATTTAACTATGTTACCCAAACCTTTTTTCCTTTAAAATTCTTATTATGACAGAGGACAGCTGATGCAGTCTGAAATCTTTCTATATCTGTATGGAGATCCTGTTTCTGCATCATTAAGGAACACAACACACAACTTTACAATCATAATAAGCATCACATGTCATGCATTTTAAGTTTTTCAGTTGCCATTTCTCATGAGTGGCATCAGCATAGCCAATAAGGCACATGTTTTCACGTGAGGTCAGAAATTTTACTCTTGTTCCCAACTTATCCATTTAGCCAACTTTTTATTGCATTCTTGCATCAATAATAAGAAATCAGTAATGGAAATGTGTTACCCTGAGAGGGTCCACAATGGGTAATAAGCGACTTTTGATCATTCAAGTTTTCAATCTGTACTGTACTATACCTAAAATTTAAAGCCATATTTTGAATGCAGGACTTTTTGAAGCACATTTACAGAATAGTTAAGTGTCTTAATACTATTTCTTCCATTACAATTGGTTTCATAAATCTAAGTGTTTGCCCTAATGAGTATTTTTAATTTTTAATGCAAATGCTGTTTATGTTTCACAATGCATTACCAGTGAACCCTGGGTCCAATCACTGTTGTGCAGTCAAATCAAATAGGACAGACTGTTTTTTTAACATTACCTCTTTAGGCTTTAGTGATATTGGCTTTAGTCCATGGGCATCCAGGACCTGGCCAGGAAAGAAATGAGAAAAGCATGTAAAAAAGTCAAGGGTCATCAAAAAGCAAATATGTTTTGCTTTTGGACCCTGAAACCTTTCACTCTTGCAAACAAAGGGCACATTTCCGACAGTACTCATCAACCTCTTGATTTACAACCATGGAAGAGTCACTCTGATCTTACATATTTGGCATCTGCCCATCCACTCTTGGGAGACCACATTTTACCCTCTCCCATGAGTCCCAGGGCCAGGTGAGAGAGGGGTGCCAGGTCACCACTAGCACCCACTGTTCCCTTTTCAGGGACAAAGGAGAGGCAGGAGGCTGCAGGGGCAAAGGTAGAGACAAAGATAAGGCATATGACAGTCAGCTTTCCCATAAATAAAGTTATCAACAGTTGACTGAAGCTGATATCCCACATCAGCTAAGGTAAACTGGGCTCAAGCTTACCATTGAAGGCCTGGATCATGGCCTGCAGGGTTTCAAGAGAAATTCCACTGTACCCTTTGGCCAAAACATTGATCCTCAGAGCAAGTAGCATGCGGGTTCTCTCAGGGCTTAATGGGTTTCCCACACCTGCACATCACAGAAAAAACTCTGATGAAGCTGATTTACATGCAGAGTGCTTGAAAATGTTACAATCTGAGCATGAGCTTCACAAAGGGTTTCATCACCTGCTGAATGTGAGCGCACCAAGTTTTCCTGGAGTTCCCTGTGGAATGAGAAGTGTATGGTCATCAATCAGAAAACAAAAAGTAGTTCTGCCTCCACTGATTAGAAAGTCTATAAAAAGATCATAAAATATCGCCTTTACTTGAGCTTGCTGACAGGAATGACCGTTCGAGCAAATTTTCCAAAACCTGTTGTGATCCCATAGACAACTGCAAGAGGAAGAAATCCAGGGAACCGAATAAGGTCATCTAATTTTGCAGACAATTTAATTTTGCCAGTCTAAATAAAGCTCATTGAATTGAATTCCTTCTTAAGTGTATCTTAACCTTTGTTTTCTTTGACAATTGTGTCCAAAAGCTCTCTGGATTGCACAACTTTCCTTTCTGCCTCTGGAGTCAGCTAAAAAATGTTGACAAAGGGAAAATTACATCAAGTAAAAGATTACCACTGACGAGCCATGACAACAAAAGCAGTTCATTGATCATTACCTTTATCTTGTAGAGTCCTCTGCCTAAGTTGACAAGATCAGTGGAAGTCAGGCTGTTGCCATCCAAGAAAATGTACTGCACAGGGAGTTGCCCATTACACCAAATTGAAAAATATAATTCAAGTATGTTTTATATTTTAACAGAAAATACACTCACCTCTCCAGGCTCTCTGTATGCTGCTGTGCTGGTTCACATAACTTAGTTAAGGATAGTATTTTTTAAAATGCAGTGTTGCTCTTAGATAAATTATAATCTTACAAGGGTCACGTTTAGCCCAAATGGAAACCAATTTAATGGCATAAAAACACAACTAAATAAATACTTTTTAGTCCCCTGTACAGTATCCCCTGCAATTATTATGGCATAAATATTCAACAAATGTAAGGATACAGATGAGAAACTCCAGGTTCACATGGGATAAAGTCAGGAGACATGGTATCTCCTTCAATAGCTGAAAGTACAGGATAATAAATCACATTTTACGCATTTACTTTTGGCTGATCGTGTAACTATACTGAATGTAAATTACTCCTTTCTGCAAAATAAATTAGGCACAACTAAAGGCAAAACATGTTCACTATCCCCTAAATGTAATGCACACATTATTTCTTTATTCTTTATGCATGCAGTCATTACCAAGCTCGACAAAATCATTATCCTCCAGCACATCCTCGATGGTGTCATCCACGTCCAGCAAACCCAAACCCTGGCACCTGCGCACAACAAAACGCGTCTCTTTCACAGCTGTAATGCCGCCGTTGTCTGGCTTATTCTTTATGTATCGTTTGAGGGCTTCGTGTCCGAGCCACTGGACGGTGTTGGAGGTGTCCCGGCAGGGCACTGCCAGCCACTCGTCACGAATGTGGACGGTAAAACGAGGCATTGCGCATCAGCGGGACTCTGCTGCAGTGAGCGTTGCTCGCCGCTGTCTGAGGTACCGCTTTCAGGCGCTTGTGGTCCGGCCACCAATCAGACCCGGCTGGGGAGCCACGCCTCGCCGGTGTCACACCTCAAGAGATCACTGACCTCCACAGGTTGGTCGCACCGATGTTAGAACGGAAATCCAATCGATGCGCTCACGTGATGTTTCCACAAAGACGCACCTTCAGCGCCAAACGTGGACATTCTCAAATGTCTCAATGTCAAGACAGGTAGACGCATCCGTGGAGATTAGGGTGGAGCAGTTTAATCCTGTACTGCGATTTCATATTGCAATTTTCCGTAGAGATCAAGAAAATCGTCCAAATCTTGCATTCTGCCCACAATTAGATAATTTTATCGATTCAGTTCTCCCAAAAAATGACAAACTACAATCCCCATTTCCAGAAAAGTTGAGATATTTTCCAAAAATGCACTACACACAAAAACCTGTGAAACTGACACAGGTGAAAAGAAAGTATTTTCAATAGTTTTATTGACCAGCTTAACTGTTTTTTGTAAAAATGCACAAATTTAGAATATGATGGCTGCAGCACTTTCAGCAAAAGTAGGGAAGTAGATAAATCAGATTGAAAAGAAGATAGAATTATAACTGGTAGTTATAAGAGGCTAATTAGTAGCAGATGAGGTATCATGATTGGGTATAAAAGTAGCATCCATCAAAGGTTCAGTCTTTGGAAGCAAGGATGGGAGCCTCACAAAGTCATGAGAGAATTGTCTTGGAGAATTTAGGTCTTTCAGCATCTACAGTGCATAATATTGTAATAAGATGAAGAGAATTTGGAGACATCTCAGTGTGTAAAGGGCAAGGTTAAAAACCACTGATGAATGCATGTGACCTTTGAGCCCTCGGTTGACACTGCCTAAGAAACCATCACGCTGCTGTGACAAATATAGCCACCCAAGCTTAGGGGTACTTCTGAAAACCATTATCACTTAACATAGTATGAGCCTGCATCCAGAAACACGACTTGAAACTGTTTTATACAAAAAGTAAGCTATATATCAACTCCGTGCAGAAACACAGCTGAGTTCTCTGGGCTTGAGCTCATGTCAGATGGACTGAAAGACTGTGGAACTGTGTGCTGTGATCAGATGAGTCCACTTTTCAGTTTGTTTTTGGAGGAAAAAATCGGCATTGATTTTGCCGAGCCAAACATGATAACAACCATCCAGACTGGTATAGTGCAGTGGCTCTCTCTCTCTCTCTCTCGCTCTCTCTCTCTCTCTCTCTCTCTCCCCCTGTCTCTCTCTCTTTTGACATGCCCCATTCAGAAGCTGAAAAAAGTTTGCACCCCGCACCCCACCAAAACACACATCCCACACCCCAGAACTGTATCAATCACTAACAATAAAAAAGGATCCACACTGAATTTTACTTAAAGAAACATGCATATTGTCAGTGCAATAGCACCAGAAAATGTTTGCTTGTTTCTTTTTTCATATAAAAACATATCTTTTCACCTTAGCTTCACTTAATATTTTCCACCTGATTGTCTGTGCCCCACCTGCAGTGGCTCCGCGCCCATCCGAAGGGCCTGCCCCACAATTTGAAAGCCACTGGTACAAGGAAAGGTGCAAAAGCCAGCATCGGTGATGTATGGAGGTGTGTCAGTGTGCACAGCATGGGTGAGCTGCATGTAAGTGAACACATTCTGCATGGATTACAACAGCATGGCTTCATAGATACAGAGTGCCTGTGTTTTACTGGCCTGCTGCCAGTTTAGTTCTATCTCCCACTGAAAATGTTTGATGCATCATGAAGAGGAGTATGAGACAATGGACCTCGAACTGTCAAGCAGCTGAAGTGCTACATCAAGCGAGAATAGACAAGATTTCTAACTGCAAAACTACAACAATCAGTATCCTCAGTTAAATGATTAAGAAGTGTTATGAAAAGGAAATGTGATTTAACACAATGCTAAATATGCCTCTTCCACTTTTGTTGAGTGTGATGCAGCTGTTACAAAATACACACAGGTTGGTCAGCAAAACTATTGAAAATATTTTTTTGTATTTGTGTCAGTTAAAAAAAGATTCACATTAATTAAAATTTAACAGATTTTTGTTTTTATTGCATTTTGGAAATATCCCAACTTTTTTGGAAACTAAGTTTGCAACAGCTAATAACTTGTTGAGGTCATTGTTATTAAACATTGTCTTTAGAGGGAGTCAGAAAAGGGCATTTATTGACAATGTGCACTTCATGTTTCAATGTGCGTGTGTCATGTGCGCTATGATAAATTTGAGTGATAAATGTATTTTAATTTATCACTCCCTGGACTTTAATTATGCAGATTCTGCAAAATTTCTGCTCATAGTCAAAGCTTTCTGCACATATAACATAAATCACACATGTCTGTGTGATATATTCTCAAGTGTGTTCCTGAAGGAAAGAGGGACAGGCAACATTATCTTAGGATGAGTGAGCAAAGTAGGAAAACTTCTAACTCCGAAAAACAGCATCACACAACTTTCTTGAGTTTCAAATATTATTTTACTTTATTGTATTTTACATTTTAATGTAAGACCTTTTTCCATCTGGCTCCTTTATGGTTTTCAAGCTGCCGGGGCTGTGCTACTGCTGACTGAGAGCCCAACACTGTGTGTTTATTTGGGTAGAGGACAGTTGTGTTCGTGGATGACTTCACACTGAGAAGTTTCCTGATTTGAACCCTCTGGTCAGCTGCAGCCTTTCTTTGTGGTGTTGGCGTGGTCTTCTTGTGCTCCATTCTCTGGGTGCTTCAGTAACTGGTGATTCTAAATTGGCAGCAGGTGTGGATGTGAGAGTGCGTGGTTGTTCTGTGACAGTTGGGATAGGGTCAAGCCCCCTCGAAGCCCTAAACTAGATGAGCAGTTGGGAAAAAATAATAATAACATTACCTTCAGGGTTACCCCAGTGGGTCATCTGCCTCCTTCTCACCCTATCCCTTGTACCCTTCTCTGTCACACCCACCCTCTTCATGCCCTCCTTCACTACATCCATGAACCTCCTTTGTGGTCTTCCTCTTTTCCTCTTGCCTGGCAAGACAATAGCTGTTGTCTAATATATCTGCTGTCCCTCCTCAATACAAGTCGAAAACATCTTAACCTTGCCTCGCTGGCTTTTTCTCCAAACAGTTCAACCTGAGTTGTCTCTCTGATGTACTAATTTCTAATCCTGTCCATCCTAGTCACTCCCAGTGAAAATCTAGGCATCCTCTTCTGTCTTGCTTCTACTGACTTTCATTCCTCTTCTCTCCCATGCATACCTCCACCTCTCCAGGCACTTTTCCACTTGCTCTCTATTCTCACTGTCAGCCTGTCCATCACCACTGCAAACAAGAAGTGGCTCAGAGCTGATCTCTGATGTAATCCCATCCCAGCCTTGAACCCATCTCTCACTCCGATACTACACACCTCACCACTGTCTCACTGTACTCACACGTCCTTCCCCACCTTCACATACTTCTCCGCCACTCCTGACTTCCTCATACAATACTACAGTTCCTCTCTTGGCACCCTATCATATGCTTTCTCAAGATTGCAACTCCTTCTGACCTTCTCTATATGTCTCCATCAGCTCTTTGAAAGCAAACATGACATCTGCAGTACTCTTTCTCAGCATGAAGCCATACTGCTGCTCACTGATCATCACCTCTCTTCCTAACCTGGCTTCAGCCGCTGTTTTCCATATCCTCATAATGTGACTAATCAACTTTACACCTCTCCATGTTTAAAAAATGGAAAGATTAATTAGCTGTGTGCACTCATAATTCATATCTTGGGAGGGGCAAAAAGTCCTGTTAAAATACTGCATTGTTGCCTTGCTGAATAATGTCATAGTGTTTTTATTCTGAACAAGTCCTTTGCTTCTTTCATGAAAAAAACTGTACATCTCTGTGAAATCTTCGAAATGTAACAGCCTGTAAGGACACAGCAAAAGAAAACACCTTGTAATGTGTTGTAGCTGGAAAACATATTTATCCCCAACGATAAAAGAAAGGGGGGGAAAAAAGACTATTACTGGAAGTTTTAAACTAACGAGGCGTGCGTGAATGCGTCACAGTAGCCTGCGGACCGATGATGTCAGTTTGCGGGCTGTGGTAGTTTCTGCGTCGCGGAGGAGGCCCACTGCTGGCCGTCAGCGGGGCAGGCAGAGGAGAAGAGGAGGGGAGGAAAAGTGTGTTTACACAGACGGCAAACTGCCTGGGGAATCGTAGGGGAGAGGAAGTCAGCCGGCTCTGTGTCTGCCTGCTCCAACTTCCTGCTCAGAAAAAGAAAAAGCGCAGGATCCTATTTCAGTCCCGCACAACGGTGTAGACCAGAAGTAAGCATGGAAAAACAAGGGATCGCACCAGCAACGCCGTGAAGAGGACAGAGACCGAGTGGGAGATCGCAGGTACTGTCCAATAAGCGGCTGTCTTTCTATGAACGGCGCTTTGTTGTCTGACTGGAGGCGCACAGAAAGTGACTTTTGCCTGGTTGGTGATAGTACTGACTGCGCTTGCGTTTCTGTTAAGTGTCTCTGCTTCATCCTGAAGTCTTCAGGTCGACTTTTCTTTTTCTTTTGGTAAGTTTTAAACAAGAACGGCACAGATTTAAGAGTCACACACGCAACTGTGTGCTGTCTTCCGGTCCGAGCAACATCTTGAAAATTAGTCAGTGGGGCAGTTCAGTGATTCAGACCTCTGTGCGTAATAGTAACTGCAACTTTACAACTAAGCGACAAAAAAAAAAAGAGAGAGAGAGAGAGAGAGAGAGGGGCGAGTAAAAGCGGCACAGGAGTCAGTAAAACACGCTTAGAGGGTGAATTTTCCACCGTCTGCGAACAGGAAGAGAGCAGATTTAGTCATGGCTAAGTAATGTCTGCACACACCATCTAATCTCATTAGGAGTTTCCGTTCAGCCGACACACTGGATGGCTTTGTGCACACGGGAGACTCCACAGGCCGAGCATCCGCAGCAAGGCTCCTCATCCCCGGACAAGAACCAGCCACAGTGTCCGCAGTCATGTTCCTAGAAAGAGTTCTGTCTGAGATTCTCAGGGTGACCGGTGGTGTTGAGGTGTGTGTGTGTGTGTGTGTGTGTGTGTGTGTGTGTGTGTGTGTGTGTTTTTTAGGTGTAACTCTCCATTTCTGACCTGCAGCATCTTGTGGAGGTCTGCACTGTCCTGCTCATTTGGCTTCATTTGGGTTGAAGGGTGGAGCTGTGGAAAAAGGGGACAATGATGTGCCCTTTTGACCCCTCTCCCTCTGGGATTTTTTTTTGTGGGAAGTGTGGCATGGATCGGGGAAACGCTCCCCTGCTGTGGGATCCCCTCTCCTCACCATTTGTCCTTGGAATTAGAATAGGAGGAAGTCCTGACTTTGGCAGGTTTGTAGTTTCACATGGCAGATAGAAGACTCAGGGGATGGCTTGTGTCGGAAACCGGTTCAGCCCTCTCTTCTCGCTCTCCTTTCTGGGCAGAGATAAGCAGTGGTTGAAAAGCTTCACTGTTATCACAGTTTTTTCTTCTTTTTTTTTTAGTGGCACGCACTGTTCACTCCTCACATACACAGATAAGAGAGAAAAGATCATGGCATGAGACCATAGTCCTGTCCACAAATATTTGGACAGATTGTGTTAAGGGAGACCTACTGTAATCATTTCTGAAGCGGAGACTTTGCATGATTCACAGTTCAAAATAATCCTAGCCTCACTGTAGCCCCCCAGGTCATCCTCAATCTGAGGAACTCCTCTCCATTTTAAGGCCACACTTTCTTCTGATTGGCTTATCCTTTTAAACAGGGGTTGGATGGGGGCTGCTGTTTTTACAGCTTAGACCTGTGTGTGTCTGTCTGTGACATCATGAAGAACCAAGAGTTTATTGTGCACTTACATACGCTGACTTCATTGTGTGAAACTTTGGCCATGTTTAATATCAACATCCACCACTGTAAACAAAAAAGGAAAAAATCATGAAAGGCCACTCTTGAACTAATTCTTTATCACTGATAGTAACTGAGTTTTGGTCAAAATGGTCAATATCAGATGAGATTACAAAAAATTTGCAAGAGCTGGACTGCAAATCTGAGCAGATATTTTATGAGACATGATGATTAGAACTAAAAACAGAAAAACATTCATAATTTATCAGTACTTTTAAAGTGGACATCAGTTCCTCCAGTATCTTCACACATAACCACATAAATGTGCAACACAAAAACTGAGCATAGCAGCTCATCCTCATACAGCAGAGTTTTGTTGAGTGTAGACCGTAACTTAACAGTTAGTCATCTGGCATTTTTGTCAATTTATTATTGGTCATTTGATCATTTAGTCAAGGCGTCATTTGAGTGCTGGTCTTGTCATTGTCTGTGGGGACAGAGACCCCCACTACTGTTAATATATGAGCTCCAAGCAGGCAGACAGGAGCTCCGAGGCTGCACATTCCTATATTAAAGGAATAACCCACCCTGGGCCCGTCATACTTCCTCTGGAGAGAGGGCCAGGTTGAACCGCAGCATATTTCTGGCTTGAGCTGTTGTTCCCCCTTATTTTTTTTCTCTCCTGTGGCTCCTGCTGCTGTTACATTACACTATACTCTTCAACACACACTGTTCTATTCATCGGCGGTCTACTCGTCCGTACACCACATGTTACAGCTCAAACAGACCGTCCCCTCTTCAGCCAGTAACCTAATTTAGTCTACGTGCAATAAAACACAGTGGCAAGGCAGAAGTGAGGAAAAAAGGGGTTTTATTTTCATGAAATGTCGGATTGTTGTGTTCAAAGCAAGTTCGTTAACGCAGGAGTACAACAGAGACTGAAATGAGTGCAGGAAAGTACAAAGAGCTACTTCCCATGTTGCCCTCAGAGGTTTGAATTTTGTGCTTATTCTGTCACCGTGGCACCTGGCAGGTATTATACGTGCTGGTAATTTTGGTGCTTTTTCACTATCAGCTGACATCTGTTGGTGATGTTCCATTTTTATCTTGCTGAAAGGAGGCCACAGGAGAAAGCCCAAAGTTGTTAGCATATTAGGATTTTAAAAATAACCACTCAGCACTTCAGTGTTGGCTCTGTCCCATCAAAGTCAATTTTTGTTTACTATTCTCACGCTGATCTAATAATTTGTATGTCTTGTTGCAGGAATGGACAGTGCCATCACTCTGTGGCAGTTCTTACTGCAGCTGCTTCTTGACCAGAGTCACAAGCACTTGATATGCTGGACGTCCACAGACGGCGAGTTCAAGCTCCTGAAGTCAGAGGAAGTGGCTAAGCTGTGGGGGCTGCGTAAGAACAAGACCAACATGAACTACGACAAGCTGAGCAGAGCCCTGCGCTACTATTACGACAAGGTTAATTAAACTTGACTCGAACTGCCTCTTTGTAACAGTCCAGCTAATCACGTCGTTGCAGAGTTTGTAACTGATTGGACCTGACGGTTGTGTGTGAGAGGAATGTAACACCGTGACATATTCTTTGTTCTACTCTTTAAACCCACAATCTCCTCTGATAGTCACTTCCACTTCCTCTTTCTTGTCAAACACACAAATCATGGTCAGAGTGTGTAGCAAGCACTACTGCAGCGTAGCAGTGTAAACTGAAACATCCCTGAGATATTCCATATATGCTTTATGTCCGAGCAGAAAATGAATTCTTATCATAATGAATGGTGTTTGTATGTTTTTACAGAACATCATCAAGAAAGTGATTGGACAGAAGTTTGTCTATAAGTTTGTGTCCTTCCCTGAGATCCTTAAGATGGACCCACAGGCAGTGGAGATGGGCCTGGCGTCCGGAAGGTTTCCCCTCCAGGAAGGTGAGGCCCAAGAACTGGAGGTAGAGGAGGAAGAGGAAGAGGAAGGTGAGGAGGAAGCCCAGAGGAGGACCCTAGCAGCCTTGGGGGCGCAGCAGTGTCGAAACGACTACCTCCACTCGGGTCTCTACTCGTCCTTCAGTATCAGCTCCCTGCAGAATCAACCTGAGCTTCTCCGTGCCCTGCGGGAGCGTCAGGAGGAGCAGCGCTCCGTCATCCGCTTTGGCACCAACACCAGCGAGAGGAGTTCCCCTCCCTCTGCCAAGCCCGAGTCGTACGTCTCCCCCAGGCCATCCAGACTCCCCTCTCATTCCCACTCTCCGTCCTCCCCTCATACTCAGCCCAGCCAAAGCTGGAGCCCTGCTGCCGAGGAGGAGCAGGAGGACTCTGACCAAAGCGCTCAACCCCTCAATCTGTCCTCCGGGCACAGGGGGCGAGCTCTGCAGCCTCCTGAAAAGAGGAGCAGCAGCAACAGTGGTGGTAGAAGTAGTTCTACTAACAGCAGCGCTAACCACGGAGATGGACTCCCCCCAAAAAGCAAAAAGCCCAAAGCTCTGGAGATCTCAGCCCCGTCCCTGCTGCTGGCAGGGAGCGACATTGGCTCCATCGCCCTCAATAGTCCAGCGCTGCCATCTGGCTCCCTCACTCCTGCCTTCTTCACTGCACAGGTGAGCTGAACTGTACTCCACTGTAACACTATAGATGAAAGAATGACACTAGTGCCTGCCTCATTTCTAGACATGAGTCAGGTGTAGAGTTTCACATGTGATTATGTCAGCACTATGAGAACTAATTACTCATCTAGTGTCTCAAGGTGCTTTCCAGTCTTTTGCCATCAAGTTGGATTAAATATAATTAATTGTTGATGGCATACTAAACCTTGCGCACACACCTAGGATTGCACTCAAACTGACTTAATCTTTCTCTACTCATGCCCAACTGCTGACCTTTGACAGTGTTTTTATTTCCTCTTTCAATAATTTAAGACAAACTGGATAATGTCACTCTCTGCCAGCCACAGCTAAAGTGTACTGAGGCAAATAATAATCAAGTCTTAGAAAGACAACATTTACTGTCTGTGATACTATCAGTTTCCTTTGAATGGTGGTGTGGCTGGTGATGGGATTCATCCAGAGTATGATGTCAGAGTTCCTTAGCCCTCAGAGCGCAGCAACAGGCATCCGACTCAGTGTGGCATGTGCTGGCTATATTTATTTAGTCATCCCTCAAAAAAAACAGACAGTAGGTATGAAAAAAAGATACAGGTGATAGCACAAAAACCATTTGATGCAGCATTTTTGAATTTTGGCACAGTGATAAACCTCCATGGGGTCTGGAACTGATTAGATTCTCAGCCATTTTAAAAATACAGATTCAAATTTTTGCGACGCCATGTTGTATCTGCTGCCATTGCTCTCTCCTAGTGCCGCCACTGAAATTGGTACAGAATGCACATTTTTAGCCATGTCTCTGTGACTATTCAGCTGATCTGCCCAAAAAAAGTTGATCGTTGGATCATATACTTTCATGGTGACACTATGCCATCACTGCCACTGACAAATCCTTCATGTGAGTGCAAGAATTTAAAACGATTTGATGCAGGATTTTGATTTTTGGCACAGTGATAGACCTCCATGTGATCTGGGACTGAATAGATTTTCAGTCATTTTGAAAATACAGATTGGCCACGAGTTGACGTTTTCTGTAAAAGTTTTACATTCTTAGACATATCTCTGTAACCATTTGTCCCAGCTACACAAAACAAAAACCAAATTGATTGTGGGATCATATGCTCACATGGTGACACCATGTCGTGTCTACTTCCATTGCTGTGGCTGAAATTGGAGAAGAAATTTCAGGGATATTATGGAATCATCTTTGCTGCTGTATACATCAGTTCTGACTTGCATTAAAAAAAATTGACTGTGGCATCCAGCCTCATAACATGCCAAGTTGGGTCAGGTCAGGTCAGCGTTCATGAAGAAATTGTGGCTTTTCGGGGATATACCATTAGAGGTGGCACAGTGACCACAGTTGTTGAAGTGTCTGCATTTCTATAAATTTGCTTATATAAAAGCGTGGAAGTAGATGGTTATGCTCTGCTTTTGTCTGAGTTGACATACTGCTGTAAGATGGAGCTTTCATTTTGTACAGTTCATTTCTAATTGTATTTTCTGCCACAAGCTTAGAGCCAAATTTATCAAGATGTAACATTTCGGGATTATACCAAAGATCATAATGACCCACGTCTCCACCACAAACATCCACTAGAATTTAATCATCTAATTTAGTTAATAATGTGTTTACACTGGAGTTGTTACAAAGAAAAATGAGTGCCACATCAGAGAGTGGTTCATCCACACACCGAGAGAAGGCTTTAGAGCTACACTCACAGTGCCTGCTGATGAGTGTGCATAAAGTGAGATCAGAGGAAAACAAGCGATTTACAGAAATCTTCTGCAAGTCCAACCTGTGAGAGGAAGGGAAGGAGGCCCTAAGCGATGCCATATGCTCCAATAATTCCATTAATACTGGGAGCAGGGCTGGGTCCCTTCGCAACACTGGCTCACTTCTCTGAGGTGACACAGGGGAAAGTGGGGGGAAGGGGAGAGAAGACCAGGGAAGAGGGAGGGAGAAATTGATTTCATATGTTTTCTCTCTGGTCCAAGTGCTTGAGGACCACGGCCTACCCCACAACCCCACCTCAATCAACAACAACCCCCCCTCTTTCCTCCTCACATCACCCCTGTATTCAGGAGTAAAAACCACAGACTTCCTTCCTGCTTCGCCGGTTTGTTTTTCCAAACGCCGATACATGTCCCTTTACCATTTCAGCATGTTCTGCATTACCAAAGCCCTCTGAGCAACATTCTCCAACCAGTGATTCTGTTTTTTTTTTGTTTTTTTTAAATCTCATCCCCACTGGTTTCTCTTCTTTATACGAAACCTCCCTGCCTGTGTTTCCCCCCTCAGACTCCCTCGGGTTTGCTGCTGGCTCACAGTCCGCTGTTGTCAGGCATCCACTTCTGGAGCAGTTTGAGCCCTGTTGCTCCACTCAGCCCCGTCCGGCTGCAGGGCCACAGCTCCCTCTTCCAGGTAAGAAACACATACAGGTGTAGCGGAAGAAAGAGGGACAAAAATAGCAGGGGATGAGAAGAGAGTGTGTACTCAAAGGATTATTAGTGGCAGTACTTTAAGCAGAGGAGGAAGTTGAGGAACCTGTGTGTGCAAAATTAGTACTTCTGTAAAATCCTCATTGTTCCCAGTGGCTGTTAAAGGCAAGTACAGATCATAACAGGATAAGTTATTATAGAGTAATTATGCAGGGTAGTTAAACAATCAGCTTCGGCTTTTAAAACCTAAAACTTTTATTAAATTATTTTTTCACACTGCTCTTCTGTAATGCAGATATTTACCTGACAGGAAGCACAGATAAAACTAAAAACAAACTTTGTTTTTGATTTGCAAAGCAGCAGTCACCAGTGGTTGCAAAACTAGTTGAGACTAAGTAAGCAGGTCCTGCAGAGGTGTCCTGTTTCAGTGCTTGCGAGAGGGAGAGGAAATCCTGTGAATACTTCCTGTTTGAGCCCAGGGGAGCCAGTCTGAACAGGGTGGACTGGTTTGAGAGCTGCTCCTCATTTACAAAACACTCCACATGCACACACACCACACTGGATTTTTTTGTGCACAATATCAACTTCTGCTTCTGTTGTGGAGTTACAGAGGACAGAGACAAGAAGGAAGAGGCACAATGTATTTAAAAAAAAAAAAAAAAAAAAAAACCCCGCACCCCCCACCCCCTCC
>VUQH01090331.1:4193-18319 GCA_015106775.1 Etroplus canarensis | reverse complement strand
GGTCACATCCTAATATCTTGGCAATGTAAAGAGTGCTGCATCCCTCTGGAAGATGTTTTACAGTTTTTGACTTTTCAGAGTCTGTTACATCGCTTTTCTGGCCCATTTTGCTTGAGGAACAGAAGCTATCTAATAACTGTGCACACCTGATATAGGGTGTTGATCTCTTAAGGCCACACCCTCCCTCATTACACAAATGCACATTACCTCGTATTTTTAAATCCAACAGACATTCAAGTTTATACAGCTTAGAGTTGGAACGTATGCATAGAAATGACCATATGGCCAAAATACTCACTTGCCTCATAACTGTGCACGCAGTGTATTGGGTTTAGATCAGGACTTTGGGTTGGCCATTTCATTATTTTAATGTTTTAAGTTTCAAGGATCTACTTTACCCGTTTTCCTGTGTGACAGGGGCATTGTCTTGTGTGAAACTTGCTGCCCAGTTGGATGATAAATGCAGGGAAAGAACCACATGCTGTCAAAGAAGGTTCTGATAAACATTTGCATTCTCTCTGTCATGTAGCTGTACGCTCAGCTCCTGCTGCAGAAAACATTCCCCAAACCATGACGTTCCCTCCTCCAGCTTTCCCTGACTCCTTAACACACTTTGGGTTCAGTCTTTTCCCAGTTTGACGACAAACATCATGTTTCCCATCAGGCCCAAATAAACAAAGTTTGCTTTCATCACTAAAGTGAACTTTGGACCTGTTTTCCTCTGTCCACGCAATATGCTCCTCAGTAAAGGTTAGTCCAGCCTTTTAATTCTTCCTGCTAATGAGATGTTTGGTCACTGCAGAGTGCGCTTTCAGTCCAAATGCTCTTAAATGTATGACGCTGAACTGGTGGGCTTTTCCAGTTGCAGTGTTGAACCGATTGCCCATTGAGATTCGCCGCATTATCCTGCCCTCCCTCGCATTTGTCTTATGTGGACAGCCAGCCTTCTTGAGGGACTTGAATGAGTTTGTGGCGTTGTAAAGATGCAATATTTTCAAAATCACACATTTGGAACGACCAGCTTCTCTTGCTGTGGATGATGGGGTCATCTGTTTGGCCTTCATCTGGACAACCTGCTACCAGAGCGTTTCGGTCACCTTAGAAGGTCTCAACGTCTTGCAAAATCAGTGAAAACTGGAAAGTTAGGCTGCCGGTTTAATAAGGTTTGTCTGACAATTAATGAAATTAGCAGCAGGTGCCAGATTAACACCAATAACTGGGAGATAGCTGAAAGTGTTCTCTAATTTTAATAAGTGTACATTTTAATTTGGGTCCACAAACTGTCCTCGTATCACACGCAAAACTTTAACAGAGGCTGTAAATCTCAGGGTGACTCAGACCTCAGGCTCGGTTTAAATTAATTTACAACCACTCCAGTGATGGTTTACACTTTCACCTTACAAGTGAAAGGTCCATGGTTCAAATCCAGGTGGGGACACAAGCCCCCCCCCCCTCACCATGGAGGCTTGCGTCAGGAAGGGCATCCGGCGTTAAATCTCTGCCAAAATGCCAATGCGGCTGAATCCGCTGTGGCGACCCCTTGGGGAGAATACAATGGAGCAGCTGAAAGTACATACTGTGCTTCAGAACATGTGTAACTCATGAAATATGCTCAACATACTGCTTTTACTCCTGTTTGGATCATTTGAAATAGCGTCGTGACCTTGACATTTTAAAAATTGTAGGTTGTATAATTGTATAAGGTCACTGAAGTGATATGGAGTCTGTTTCGGACAGTTTTTCGTCTCTTGGCTAGTTATGATGTCAGAGAAATGGGATATCCTTGATGTGGGCATCTTTGGAACACAGCTCTGACTGTAAGCACGGAAGCCCCACCTACCTGCTGGTCAGCCTTTCTGTTTATGAGGGGCAGCCAATCAGAAATTTGACTCAAAGTGAGAGAAGCTCCCTCTGGGCTGAACAGAGGGGCTGCAGTAAGGCCCAATGCAACATAACTAAGGATTATTTTGAACTGTGAGTCATGCAAAGCTACTCTAGTAGAGTTCAGGAATAAAAAGGTGGAGATGCAGAATGTGTCCCCAACAAGATCTTGAAATTTAGCGTCTAAGACGCTCCAACAGAGATAATGCCGAGATTGCATCTTCTTAGTGTACCGTATTTTCTCCACAGCTTGATGACTGTCTTAATTGTCTTCCATAGTGTACGTACTGCTCTAGAAACTTTTGTACCCCTATCCTAACTGATACATTTGAACAATGTGTACTTTCGGCTGCTCCCTTGTATCCTCCCCAAGGAGTCGCCACAGCGGACTGATCCACATCGGTTATCTGGCAGATGCCCTTCTTGGGGCACCTGGTGTAAAACCAGGTGTCCCCACCTGGAATCGAATCAGGGACCTATGGCTTGTGAAGCGAATGTGTAAACCACTGCACTGCAGTGAGTAGCAGGTTAAAAGCTGAGGAAATAACAAATGAAAGCAAATCGCTGCACTATTATGTCCTATAAAAAGCCTTACAAGTCCTGGTTCTCCAGCTTTTATGAGGATATTTGTAACTAAATTTCGTACTGAACAAAGGAGAAACAGTTCTTTTAACTTTCTTACAGCTACATTTGAACATGTCCAGTGAAAATGTGCATTTTTTAACAGTGCTTCTTCGAGGAAGAGGATGGGAAGGAGTACATCTACAAAGAACCCAAGCTGACCGGTCTGTCCGAAATCTCCCATCGGCTCCTGACCCTCTACGGGGACAAGTTCGGCCCGGAAAATGTCAAGATAATTCAGGACTCGAACAAGGTGCAGTTAAGAAACGGAGGAAGGACAGGGCAGGAGAGAGCTGGCATAGATACTTGTGATGCTTGATGTCTGACTTTAATCAGCAGGATGGCTGCTGTGTTTGCACGAAAGCAGAAAGCAGCGGAAATAGAAATAATTAATTTGTCAGGGATGCGTCACTCTGCTGTTTTCTTAGAAAATATAATTTAGCCAACTTAATGCAGGAAAGTGCTCAGCTTCCACCCTATGGAGTCACTTGTTTTTCTAACGTCTGCTTTTATTGCTTTGACTCCAGAAGACTTAAGTGATCCGTTGGAGATTCAGTTGTGGTATTGTTTAAGCTGGGAATATTATGGAGGAACTGCAAGAATTTACTTTTGGGTGACATTTTCACAACTCCTCTGATTTAACCCTCACCATTCTACTCAGCTCTGACGATGCTGTGCTTGCAGGTCAACCCCAAAGAGCTGGACGCCAAGTTCGCCTACATCCAGGTGACCTTTGTCAAGCCGTACTTCGAGGAGAAGGACGCGCCGGAGAAGAAGACCGACTTTGAGAAGTGCCACAACATCAGCCGCTTCGTGTTTGAGACGCCGTACACGCTGTCGGGGAAGAAACACGGAGGGGTGGAGGAGCAGTGCAAGAAGAGGACTGTCCTCATAAGTACATAAAACACAATTTGAAGCAAACACTAGAAAAGCGAGAAGTGTGAAGGGTTTTGCCTGGGGATACGCCACATTAACAGTGCATTCTTTTTTGTTTGATTGCACATTTCAAAGCGCCATGAAATTCATCCCGTCCATTTCAAGTCTTAATAGCTCCGTGCAAAAAACATGAGTCTTTTCTTGCAGGGCAAATGTGCTTTGCTGTATTTTTAAAGATTTTAACTACTCACACATTGACCTGCGCATGTATGCGTGTGTGCTGCTGCCTGCTAAATGTCAATAAACATTAAATATTAACATTAACAGCTGGTTGCTGTAGCGACAGGTGGACATTAGGATCTCTAGCATTCACAAGCACTTTTCTTTTATGAATGCTGAATGCATATATTTCATCACTGTTTACACACACACACACAAAAGAGACTATACTGTAGTTTAAGTGGGTACTTGGACCATAAAAGGTGTCACTCAGTTTCATTTTTTCTCATTTGGCGTATCTGCAACATGTCATAACTCGACCGGTTGTGTCCGCTGCTTTTATCTCCAGCTGCCAACGTTTTCCCGTACGTGAAGAAGCGCGTGGAGGTGGTGGCAGAGAAGCAGGTGGAGCTTAAGCCGGTGGACGTGGCCATAGACGAGATGAAGGCACGGACAGCGGAGTTGACTAAGCTGTGCTCCAACCAGGAGGTGGACATGATCCAGCTGCAGCTCAAGCTGCAGGGCTGCGTCTCTGTGCAGGTAAACACCCAGTGGAGAGAAAAAACAAAAGGTACATTTTCTTACATCTGCTGCACAGGAGATAACTCATATCTGAGGTGAAGATTCCGCTTCTGATTCCGGTCAGGTTCACACAACGGAATCTCAGGAATTCGGTTCAGGCACAGTTTGATAAATGAACCTTGAACAAAGCGCACAAGGATAAGAGTCCTGTGGCCAAGATAAACCTGTCTGATACTCTGTGTGGCATTCATGTATCCAAGATACGTGCTTAGGGCTTGCACCCATCTGCAACCAATAAAAAGGTCCACTAAATGATATTGGTAGATGCCATTATGTTTTTGCCCACTCCATAAAATTGGTGTAATCTTGGAGGAAGATACCATATGTTCTCACTGCTTCCAGATAGAACCATAAAGAGCACGTCATTACTGAAAACAAACAGCTGGGCCTGTGTTTCTAAATTTATTCCACCGCACAGTTATACATTTCTTTCACACATCAATTAACATACATCAGGTTTAACCCCTCTTGGCTTCAGAAAGAATTCTTTGTGGCCTAGATTCAAAAAGGTGCTGGAAACATTCCTCAGAAATCTTTCCATCTGTCCATTTTCTTTCGCTTATGCAATTCAGGGTTGGGAATCCATCGCAGAGACAGACAACTATTCACACTCATGGTCAATTACCAGTTAAACTAACCCCTGTGCATGTCTTTGGCTTGAAGGAGAAACCCACACAAGCATAGGGAGAACATCTGGGCCAAGATGGCGGCCCGACGGTAGCGCGCGGCCACTCCGGAACCAAGGTGGCGCTTGTACCCCTGTGATTGTCCATGTTTTGACCCGGTTTTGACCCAGTATTCGGGTGTTGTGGACGCCGTGACGGTGGTGTTCGTGTTCGAAAGTCAGAGGTTTGAGGACGATCAGATGCCGTTGTAGCGCTGTCCACAGACGAGGCTAACTGGCGATCCGGCGGCGTTGTTTTTTATGAACTGCCGGGCAGCATCCGGGAAACCTCTGGGGGGGGGGGGCGGTATCGTTGCAGGGCTGATGCTGCGGATGGGCGGTTTCTGGGAGCTCTGATCTCGGCTTGCGTGTGGACCGGGACTTCAGTCCTCGGCGTCACCTGATGCCGGTGGCCGGGGAAGAGGTCATCGCGGCCGGGGTGTTGTCCTGGGCCGGAGGCGGGCCCTGGCCAGCCGGCACTGCCGTTGTATGGGGCACCACGTCCTGGGGGAACGCTATTTCGTTTCACTGTGTATTCATATGTAGTTGAAATGACAATAAAGTGATCCAATCCAGTCCCATCCAACACGCAAACTCCACACAGGGGGATCCAAGCTGGCCAGCTGGTGGATTTGAACCCAGACCCTCTTGCTGTGAGGTGGCAGTGCTAACCACTGCATCACCGTGCTCCCCCTCTTCAGAGATTTTGGGCTATATTGACATGATGGCATCTCACATTTGCACATCCACAATGGAATCCTCCTGTTCCACCACATCCCAAAGCTGCTGTATTGGATTGAGTTCTGGTGACTGTACTGTCATGTTCAAGAAATCAGTTTGAGATGATTTGAGTTTTGTAACATGGCTCGTTATCCTGCTGGAAGTAGCCAACAGAAGATGGGTACGCTGTGGCGATAAAGGGATGGACATGACCAGAAACAATACTCAGGCAGGCTGTGGTGTTTAAACGATCGGTACTCAAAGGATCCAAAGCGTGCCAGGAAAATATCGCCCACATGTTACACCATCAACAACAACTTAAACCACTGATACAAGGCAGGATGGATCTATGCTTTCATGCTCTTTATGCCAAAAATCTGATCCCACCATCAGAACGTCACAACAGATACCAAGACTCATCAGAACAGGCAGCATTGCCCCAGTCTTCTGTCGGCCAGTTTCGTGCCGATTGTAGACTCAGTTTCCCGTTCTTGGCTAGCAGGACTGGCACCCGGTGTGGTCTTCTGCTGGTGGAGCCCATCTGCTTCAAGGTTTGACATATTGTGTGTACCACACCGGAATGCTGGAACACCAGCAGCTTCTTGACTAGGGTGTTGTTCCTAAGGACCCTCAGGAAGCGGGGTCGCTGCTGTGCCTTCTTGATCCGTGCGGTGGTGTTGGTTTTCCAGGTGAGGTCATCATCCGGGGACAGGCCCAGAAACCTGAAAACGGAGACCCTCTCCACACAGTCCCCATTGATGTGTATGGGCCGAAGGTCAGATCTGTTTCTGAAAACATCCTCTTACAAAAGAGATGATGGACATCCTGAGAAAGCTTAGCTTTCCCACATTCAGTCAGTCCGCTGTGATGACAAAGAAACATGACATACTTTAGTGTGGTATTGCAACAGTGGACACAGCTGAAACAGTGATGTCACGGAGTTTGTGGTTTAGGGATTGTGTTTTCTTACATGTTGTCTTTGAGTCACTGTCGGTAGTTTTGCCTGCCAGGTCCTGTGCGTTGCAGTTAGTTTTGCTTTCCCCGGATTCCATGATCGTCACCTGCACTCCTCCCCTTCCTGTTTCCCGTTAGCGGTCTGTCTGAGTCTATTTATACTGAGGCTCTCTTCAGTTTACTGTTACGTTGTCCCTCTCCAGCTCCTGCTCCTCTGCAGTCCTGCGTTTGGGTCCACAAACTGTCCTCGTATCACACGCGGAACTTTAACAGAGGTTGTAAATCTCAGGGTGACTCAGACCTCAGGCTCGGTTTAAATTAATTTACAACCGCTCCATTGATGGTTTACACATTCGTTTTTACAAGCGAAAGGTCCTTGGTTCGAATCCAGGTGGGGACACAAGCGCCCCCCCCCCACCTCACCGTGGAGGGTTGCATCAGGAAGGGCATCCGGCATAAAACCTCTGCCAGATTACCAGTGCGGATGAATCCGCTGTGGCGACCCCTTGGGGAGAATGCAAGGGAGCATCTGAAGGTACATGCATTAAAAAGTCAGACAGTGGGCCTTATTGAGCCCTTTGGCAGGCCTGTGCTGGCCCAGAGGCCATATGTTTTAAAGCCCTGTTGTTCATTCGCCATTGATTTCTCTCAGTGCTGCAGTCTTTGAAATTTTCTAAACATTAATATGAAGAAAGTCTTCAGTCTTGGAGATCACTACAGGAGTTGCAAAAAGTCTGCAGAGCCACATTCCCTTCAGCAGGCCACTGTTAGCTTTTCACAGTTTAACGCACCATTTATTTCTTAACACCAAACACACACTGTCCAAATTTTATCAGTTCCAGAATCAGCTAACCTTTTGATAGAGGTCAGAATCTGCCCTCAGACTCCACACAAAGCCCACAGAAGTAGGAACTGCTTCACTGCTTATTGAAAAGGAGAGTGGGCTATTCTTTTGCAATTTGTAACATCACTCTGTCATACAAATTACTCACACAGGAAGACACCAAGGGCAGCCGTTTGAAGGTTTCTGCATGAAGACAACTGAAATACTCAGGAAAACAGAATGGTGATGCAAAGAGTGGGTAGAGTAAAATTTTAAAAATGGGGGGAAAGAAAAAACTAACAAACTATTTACATAAAAAACACAGGTGTTAATTCTGTAATGTAAATCTGATCACTGTGCAACTACTGTGTGTCATCATGTCTTCTCTGGTCTGGACCTGGCCACAAATTTCCCTTAAGATCACAGAGGATGTTTGCCCTGGTCAGGCAGCGTGCCTCTGTGGACACTTCCCACAGTCCTCCCTTATGGAAAGCAAGAGGTTTCCTCTTGTGGAGGAGTTTCTCTCATAACACTCCCAACAACATGGGAGGATCCCTGTGCGGTTCTGTTTAGGAATGTACAGGAAATGTGCAGGAAAAAACAAAAGTTATTGATGATAACGTGCTGGTGCGGCTTCAGCCCTTTTTCCTGTTAAATCATCTGTTTGGGCCAAGACTGCAAACAGACGTCCAGGTGCTGCATGGACCCACGCAGGGATGGCAAATGGCAGATGCAACAGTGAAGTGACTGAAGTTTTGATGCATTCCCTGTCCAACTTTCCTTATTGGCATCCCATGTACATCTGTAGAATATTATGACCAATAGTTGCACAGACTGAATCCCAAACAGTCTTTACAGTGATCTTCTTAAACCTCTTTCTCTACGTGCTTGATATCTGATATCTTGCAACATCTCCATATGCATGCAGTCCTCCTTTATTGGGAGCCTGTGGTTTTGATTGGTGTTTCACTAAATCACTGGCTTGGCGTTTACAAAGAAAGGTGTGTTATTTGAGTTCAGATGATAATCAGCGCATTGTATTTATTACGTGTTTATATAATGATTCATCTGGCCACTTTTGGATATAGTTTTGCAAAAATAATTTCACACACAGAATTGCATATGAAAACGTGGATAGTGTTCAGGGTTTTGGGAAAAGGTTTTAAATTAAGAAGCCAAGTCTGCATGGATTTGCTGAAGTGTGTTAGCATTTGAGGAAAAACTAATTGTCTAGCGCAGAGCCTGTTCCAACAGTGTAACCTAGTTTATTGTTTTACATCTGCAATAATAGGTTAGTATACAACAGATTTCTTTGTATCTGCTTGTTAACACAGATATCTAATGATTTAAGTGACTTCGAACGTGGTGTGGTTGTTAGTGCGTGACGGGCTGGTCTGAGTATTTCAGAAACTACTGATCTCCTGGGATTTTCCAGCAGAACCATCTCTAGGGTTTACAAAGAATGGTGAAAATATCCAGTGAGCAGCAGTTCTTTAGGCAAAAATGCTTCGTTGATGCTAAAGGTCAGGTCAGAGGGAGAATGGCCAGAAAGGAAGGCAACGGTAACTCAGATAACCACTTGTTCCGTCCAAGGTACGCAGAAGAGCATCCTCTGCACACTAAACCTTGAAGCAGATGGGCTACGGCAGCAGAAGACCACACCGGGTTCCTCTCCTGTCAGCTAAGAACAGGAATCTATGGCTCCAATTGGCATGGGCTCACAGAAATTGGATAATAGAAGTCTGGAAAAATGTTGCCTGGTCTGATGAGTCTCAGTATCTCTTGTGACATTTGGATGGTAGGGTCAGAAGTTGGTCTAAACAACACCAAAGCATGGATCCAGCCTGTCATGTATCAACAGATCAGATTGGTGATAGTGAAATGGTGTGGTGGATATTTTCTTGGCACAATTTAGGCCCCTTAGTACTAACTGTGTATTACACCACACCACCACAGCCTACCTGAGTATTGTTGCTGAACATGTCCATCCCTTTACGATTGCTGTGTACCCATCTTCCTGGTTGTATGTAAGCACCAGTTCATTTACTATTTCATTCCAGGAGCAGTGCCAGGTGAAGTTGTTTGACAAAGTAGCACACTTGACACCTGATGACACAACAAGCAGCCACAAGAGTGGAGGACAAAGAACTGAATGTGCTGGGTGTTACTGAACATGCTGCACTGGGAACTTTGTAGTGAAATAGTATGTGATTAGAAGAAAATAGACTGGCAGAACTGACAACTGTATGTGGTTATGATGAGGGAACCCACAGGTAGCTGTGTCAGGTTACTTCCTGCAAGATAATGTACCGTGCCACAAATCACCGAGCATCTCAAACTGGTTTTTTGGCCATGACAAAGAGTTTGCTGTACTCAAATGGCCTCCACAGTCACCAATAGAGCACCTTTGGAATGTAATATTTGCATCGTGGATAGCAGCCGACAAATCCACAACAACTGTGTGATGCTATCGTGTGAATATGGACCAAAATCTGAGGAATGTTCCCAGCGCCCTGTTGAATCTATGCCATGAAGAATGAAGGCAGTTCTGAAATTAAAAAATGGGGTCCAACCTCGCACTAGCAAGGTGCATTTAATAAAGTGGGTGTTGAGTGTACAGATGTCCCTTAAACGCACCACGTGTAGACAGCGGCTTGTTCCAGTTGCTGCTCATCCAAACAGCAAATTGACCAAAGTCATCTATCACAAGAAACTTAGACAAACGTAAAGTGCGAGACATTAATTTCAGTGTATGTTCTTATAGATACAAACAAACGGAGTGGAGCAGCCAGTAGTCAGTCGAATTTTCATCCAAAACATGAGAACCACTCACCCAGACAACCTCAAACTGGGCACCATCTTGTCTGTACCCTCACCAATAGATCCTCAGCGTTTGAAACAGATTGGCTCAACAGTTTAAAAAAAAAGAAGAACAAATGGACACAGTTTTTCTTAAATTATTAGTAAGATGCATAAAACTTGCAAAAAGACACATTAAGCACTGTTATTGAAAGACTGTGCTGGGGTATGTGGCGGCTGAGAAAGTAAGTTGCATGTACCGATTCTTCACTGTGTATAAGAATGCTTAACAATTTCAGGCATGTTTTGCTGCAGGTGAATGCAGGCCCCATGGCATATGCCAGAGCATTCCTGGATGACAGTAAATCCAACCAGTCCGGCAACAAGAAAGTAAAAGAGCTCAAGGATATTTTTAGGTAACTGCGATAAACCTGCTTGTCAGTTTTCATTTGGATTACAAAATGAATTTGCAATGAATATTTTCATGTATAGTGTCATAACTGTCACTGTTGCTAATAACTGCAGGCGTTTTGTCGAGGCTTGCAGCATGGCTCTGGACATAAATGAGCGTCTTATCAAAGAGGACCAGTTTGAGTACCATGAGGGCCTGAAGGGCAACTTCAAAGAAATGGTAAAGGAGCTGTCAGACATCATCCATGAGCAGGTAATCTTGTTTGAGCCCAAATGAAACTGCTTTTTGTTGAGACTGAAAAACTGGTTTCACTCACACGCTCCATTTTCCATGATTACATGCATGTCTTGTTCTGCATTGAGTTCTTGGTAAATCAAAATTCTTTTACCTCGTGTATAGAGGGGCAATCAAAAAGTCTATGACTACACTTAAATTTGGTTGGAATCCGCTTTAAGGTCGTCACTTTGTTTGGCAGTAAAACAGCAATCAGCTTTCCCGCCACATGTGGATCCTATCCTGGAACACCTGTTCTGAGCAGCTACAGGGGTGCTTTTTCTATATGCTTCGTATTAAAAAAACCAAAAACCAGATATCTTTAAACTTGAATTTCACTTTTGGGAACCAGGACAAAGTCACAGAGAACCATCTGGCAAGAAGAGCTCCAAAAACGTTCAGTCTGCCAAACGTTCTCTCTGTGATGCCTCAGAACGTTGCAGTAAAATTTGGCATTACTGGCATGAACCTGAGGCACAAATTCACTATGCACAGGAAGCACTGAGTATGCAGGAACCTCTTGTACACTGGGTCCACTGAAAACTGCTGACTGGTTTCTAGGCTGTAGCTGAGCATCCAGTTTTCAGGTGCTTGTTGTGCAACTGTAAAAGGTCAGAACAGGACCTCCAGCACTTGAAAAGCAGCCCGCAATGAAAGGAATAGGCTCTAAATCAGTTTCAGGTGAGGTATTTACTTTTAATAGGCACGCACTCTCGACTTTTTGATCACAACTCACATAGTTTGGGGAGAATTGTAATTTTCTTAGAGACTAAAGTTTCAACCCTGTATGCTTGAACCAGTGAAGAGAGTTGACAAAAATGTATCTACATGAACAAACCAACCCATTTTGCACTGAAAAACAGCTGAAAAATTCCACTATTATGTTGTGAGTCATACTCTGTATAAAAGGGAATGTTAATCTGATTATCATGCACACTGATCTATGCTGGTTAAGTTTCATAAAAGCAAATCTGATTTCATCAGTGCTTTGGCCACATGTTAAGATTCTTCTACCCTTTTGGTTACACAATGCACAGTGGTGACTTTCAAAATCAGACTTCTTAATTCCTCATGTTTTTCTACTGGTCATAATGTAACTTAAAGTGAATCATGAGTGCCAACGGGAAGTTGTGTTAATGTAACATCCAGGAATCATTGGTTCTTGTACATTTCCTGGAAGAATTATTAACACTGCCATTAAAAGGTTGCTTGTAGACATTGCCTTTTGCTTGTACGCTCTTTAAAATCCTTACAGTAAGAGTTTAGGCAGATTTCAAGGGCGGGTTGAATATAAAGAAAATGACTCACAGGCTAGATGATTGAATTGCAGCCCTTGCCTGTGCTGCAACTCATTTAAAAACACAGTTCATTATTTCTCATCAAGACTGTGTATTGCTTGATATTCACTTCTCAGTAGTGATACACTGTATGGACAAAAGTAGTGGGACACCTACAGGAGTTTTTATGACATCCCATTTGAAATCCATAGGCATTAATACATAGCCTCTACTCTTCTAGGAAGGCTTTCTACAAGATTTTGGAGTTTGTCTGTGGGAATGTTTGCCCATTCATCCAGGAGCGCATTTGTGAGGTCAGACACTGATGAGAGGGCCTAGCTCACAGTCTCCATTCTAGGTCATCCCAGAGGTGTCTGATGGGGATGAGGTCAGGTCTCTGTCAAGGCCAGTCATGTTCCGATGGTAATGCAAGAGGAGGTTTAGACTATAGGAGAGCAAAGACTAAATTTAATGACATGTAGCAGTAACAAATAAGAGTGAAAAGAGGTAGGTGAAGAAGAAATGCCCAGCACATCAAAGGAAGCACCCCCAGCAGCATAACTGAGCCCTAACTATAAGCCAGGGGTGTCAAACTCGCGGCTTGCAGGCCGCTTCCAGCCCCGCCCCTACTTCCGGTCGCCAATTCGATGTCAAAAACATCATGTAATTCGGCCCTTTAAAGCATCACATTGCTATTATGTAATGAAATGTGGACTCATTGAATTAAATAATTGTAATGTGGCGCTTTAAAGGGCCGAATTACATGATATTTTTGGCGACCGGAAGTAGGGGCGGGGCCGGAAGCGGCCCGCGAGCCGCGAGTTTGACACCCCTGCTATAAGCTGTATCAAAAAGGAAAGTTTTAAGTCTAATCTGAAATGCAGAGAGGGTGTCTGTCTCCTGAATACAAACTGGGAGCTGGTTCTACAGGGGCCTGATAGCTGAAGGCTCTGTCCCCCATTCTACTTTTAAAAATTTTAGGAACCACAAGTAGGTCTGCACTCTGAGAGCGAAGTGCTCTAATGGGAAAATATGGTACAATGAGGTCTTTAAGATAGGATGGGGCCTGATTGTTCAAGACTGTGAGTAGAAGGATTTTAAATTCAATTATGGATTTAACAGGGAGCCAGTAAAGAGAAGCCAATATAGGGGAAATATGATCTCTCTTTCTAGTCCCTGTCAGTACTCTCACTGAAGCATTTTGGATCAACTGACTGCTTTTTAGGGAGCTTTTAGAAGAGCCAGATAGCAATGAATTACAATTATCAAGCCTAGAAGTAATAAATGTATGAACTAGTTCTTCAGCATCACTCTGAGGCAGAATGTTTCTTATTTGGACAATATTGGAAAGGGGAAAAAAGTCGGTCTCATTTATTTGTTTAATGTGAGATATCCTCTTCAAAAATGACTCCACGATTCCTAACACTGTCACTGGAGGCCAAAGTAATGCCGTCCAGAGTAAGTATCTGGTTAGAAAGAGTGAGGTTTTTAGGGCCAAATACAATAACCTCAGTTTTGTCTGAATTTAAAAGTAGAAACCTACAGGCCATCTAGGTCTTTATGTCTTCAAGACAAGCCTGTATTTTAACTAATTGATTTTTGGCATCTGGTTTCATGGATAAATATAGCTAGGTATCATTTGAATAGCAATGAAAAATGTTTGCTGTTTTTTTCTAATAACGTTGCCAAAGGGAAGCATGTAAAACGTAAAGAGTATTGGTCCCAGCACAGAACCCTGTGGGACTCCTTGACTAACGTCTGTGCATGAGGAAGATTCTTTGTTTACATACACAAACTGGAATCTGTCAGATAAATAAGATCCAAACCAGAATGATATATTCCCTTTAATACCGACAGTGTATTCTATCCTCTAGTAAAATTTTGTGCTCAGCTGTATCGAATGCTGCACTGAGTTCTAGAAGAATTAGCACAGGAATAAGTCCACTGTCAGAAGCCATACTGTAAGAAGTTCATTAGTAACCTTCACCAGTGCTGTTTCTGTGCTGTAATGAACTCTGAATCCTG
>VUQH01090329.1:0-10504 GCA_015106775.1 Etroplus canarensis | reverse complement strand
TGTGTATGTGGGGGGGGGGGGGGGGGGGCTATCAATGTTTTATCAGTTTCAGTTGTTTTAGTTTCAGATGAATCTTCTTTCAGTTCAGTAGATGGTGTCGCCAGAGAAGTCAGGGTTTTTTAATGGCATTTGATGTGTGTGGACTGTGTCTGAATAGAGAATTTAACTTCTCCTAGAAAACAGTGACAATCTGTCAGAAATATGTCTGCCTTTTTAACCTCTGTTTCTGCTTTCCCTTTCTGCAATCTGCCTGCTTCTTGCAGCTTTGTTTTTTCCTGCTCCAGACTCCCTGCTGCTTGTTTTAAAAACATGCCATAATCACTTGGCCTTGGTGTAGCACTTTCACACCCACCATAGATTACTCTGCCTTGCACTTCCCTTGTCCAGTCTGTGAATCTGTCTACGCCTTTCCCTTCTTTGTCCTTTGGCACCTTTTTCTGCCACCTTTGTAGAGTTTTGAACAGCACCAGCTCCAAAGAGCCAGGTTTACAATCCTTCCACCTATCAACATTTGTCTGTGACATTTTTAAAATATTTTTACACGTGTTGAGCAGAAGGGGTGAATGGCACAGCGCAAGATTGAGGACCAGGTCAAGAAACTTCTACGCAGAGGCCTGGTGCCCTGTGCCCTTGACCGCTAGGGGTCATCCTAGTCTTAGTTTAATCCACCACTTATGCAACACCCTAACTGGAATCCCCTTCTAATCTGTTCCAATGCCCCTTGACAGAACTATTTGAGATCCGTATCAGAGACAAGAATTCTCGATCAGTCTCAACTGCTTGATACACTGTCATTTACACGGGAAAATATCAGTCAAGTAGGAAACCACCCCACATTTACATGAAAAATAATAAACTTATCCCTGTGTCCTCACAAACACCTTTATTTTTAAAATGATTTTCTTTTTCTTTTTTTGCAATGATTTTTTGTCTTTTTCAACTGGGGCCCAACAGAAGCAAAAAGACTTTTCTCATCACTCTTATCGTGGCATGCTAGCTCTTATCACGGCATCGCTAGAATGCGGAAATTCAATTGTCTTTCTCTAGAGGCCGTCCACTGTCCTAAAAAAACCTAATAAATTTGGACAACAACCCTCAGTGATTATTCATTCATATGATGAATTTTACGTCTTTTATTGGGTCAAATCAGACTAACTAGGACACTCATGTGTTTTCCCTTATGTGAGACTATGTGATTATACTTTACATGTGACCATTCAGTTCAACAAACCATTTACTTCACAATATAAATCTCTGCTGTCATTTTTAGTGATCAGAGAATTTACTTTGGTAGAGTCAAATATGCAGAAATTTTAAATACAAAAGAGGTGCTCACCTTTGATTCAGGTGCCTGAAATTGTCTGAGAAAGTATTCTCCTCCCATCAACTCCGGTGGTCCCCAAACAGACGCAATCTCAGATTCGGGTCACAGCACCATTTGTTAGTCCCGATTCTTTTACTGTAAGCCCAAGAACAGACTGGAGAAATCTCCTGTTAACATACAAAATATTTATTACGGTCACAGGTAACGTACATAGCAGCGCTGGACCCAGTTTGACAAGAGCTCTCACAGGAACTCGGCCATAATGACCCAGATCACAGGACACAACTCGCGTTTATCTTCTTGGGCCGGGCCTTGCCCCGTACAGAGGTTAATTCACTCACAACTGTTTGCAGTTGGCCACCTGTTGTTGACATGGACAGGCCAAGAACTATCCATGTCTTGTTCTTGGAATGTGATAAACAATGTGTATGAGTGTTGATTCCAGGTGTGTATCTAACACAACAGAAAATAATAAACACAAAATATAGCTTGTCTCTTAGCATACAGAAACCAGTCTTGGCTGGTTATGTTGTCTTACAATTTTGAAACAGACAAGGTCATAACTTACGCACAAAGAACTTAATAAAAGATACAAAGCAAAAACATAGATTTTGTACTCTGACAAAATACATCATGTTCCAAAACATGTCGGCACAGAATGGGTTTCAGTGTGAAAAATTCAGAATAAAGATGCCTGATGTCCAAATACAAGGTCAATCATAACATCTTCAGTAGACATAAAAACAAGCAAGGTTCCAATTGTTATTCTGTAATCTGGCTCAACACAAAGCTGAGTCAAAGCTACAACTGCTGTATGGTCATAACTATGCTGTTATCCAAAGTCTCACTGTTCCACCCTGCGGGTTTTTTGGTTGTTGTTTCTAGTAGGACACATTTCGGGGATGGACCAGTCTCAGCAAGTAGCACACGACTGTGTCATTAGAAGCAGTGATAAAAACGGTTACAAGTTGTCTTCACAAACTTTGATTAAATCTGTGTAATAACTCATTGAATATTGTGAATTACAATATAATATTCTTACTTTGCTTGATACATTGCATTACATTTTTATTTACTTTACTCAAACTGTGCATGGTAGTTTCCATATTGACTGAAGTTAATGTTGTATATATAGACAGTCCACAAGAGGCATCAGTGCTACGTCGCAGGTTTTGACATCTAAGCAGTTGTAATTGTTTAATGGTGTTACTTTCAATGTTTTAGTTTGCTTTATATGCACGAAAATGTGTTAAATATGTTTATTTTCTGTTCGTTGCTATTTCAACTGAATTGGGAAACTCTGTAAGAAAAAACTGAGAAAGAAAAGAAAAGAAAAGAAAAACAAAATCCTCAAACAAAGAACGCCTTCAGCCTCTCCTTATTCAGGGTGTTAGCTATCTATCTAGCTGTACACAGCAGGAAAACATACTTCGAAGGCAGAATACTCACAGCTTTTTGATTGCATTTTGTAAAGCTAAAGAGCATAACAGCATAAAAATGTCATTCATACGTAATAGTTTTTTGTTCTTGTCAACACATAGGGCTACCATTCATGAAGCTGTTCTGAAACCACCTAGCAGTGAGGTCTGCGAAAGTTACTTTATAAAGAGCATAACAACTCTATAATTTAATTTTTTTTTTTTTTACTTTGTTTTTGTAGGTGGTTTCATGGCTTCAACTGGGAGGGTTTGAGACGCTGCAAGCTGCTGTCTCCACTAAGGAGACAGGTGAGACTGAGAGTACTGTGCAAGAACTACCACAGAAAAAAAACAGCTTACAGTTGACAGTTTAGAATTTTCACAGTCCACATTTGTATTCTCAAAAATAAAATTCATTTCTAAGTTAATTTTTTTGTAATGAGCTGCTCTGAGCTATTCTTTTTCAACAGAACTTCCTCCTGTCATTTGGACAGTCCTCAATCATTTCCACTTCCCAAACAAAATGACACAGAAATTTCTTCCTTTTCCTAAATCATACAGGGGCTAAAGAAATGTGCTGTTTGCTAATGCTACACAGTAGATGCATCAAAAAATTAATATTTATTCACTGTATTTGTTGCTGCCAGATTTTTTCTGTTATTATTACTGGATATAATTGTTTTCTAAAGTTGGGGGAAGGATAACTGTTTGATTACATTCAGTGGAAAGCAGGCCACAAAGTGTTACACAGTCCTGAGTAAGAATTTGTTTTTGTGTTTTTTTGAGGGGGGAGTGGTTTTGTTTTGTTTTCTTTTGCGTTATCTTTTAACAGCAACCCAAACAAGATTATAATTCTGTTTCTCTGAACTCCTGACCTGATTGTGTTAGGGTCAGGTATGAACTTTTTCCATTGACCTATTTTTCTTGCACTGACCCATGAAAGCTTTTAACAATTTGCAACATTTCTCAAGATATTTTGCTATTTGTATGCTTTTTCCATGCTGCTATTTATAATTTTAACTAGACTAGATTTTCTTTCTTGCAGAAAAGTGTTTGAATCTTTGCCTAAACAAGAATCTTTGCCTAAACAATCATGACATACAGTATATGACATGTTTTCCACATGCTATTCTGTTTGATTTTTTCTTCCTTCAATTCCCTGAAAACAAATTACCTTTCTAAAAAAAATCTGTGTTTAATATCTTCTTGCTGAAAAAGTTAAAGCAGAGGTTGCACACAAGCAACCCCTTGCAGAAAACTGGAATTAAGAGAAAGTCAGTAATAATTGTTAATTTTCATTGTTTTCAGCTGAAGGGACCATTGGATCACAGTCATTTTGACATATTTCCTCCAGACACAGAAGAGCCCCCTGATGAGCTGTCTGGCTGGGATAAAGACTTCTGACAACTATGAACACATAGGCTTTAAGCAGTAGGCCTGGCTGATCAAGCTGCAATAGGTGTGCAAGCTAACTTTTAAAGGTGAAACTAAAACAGGTGACCTGTCTTGAGGAGAATAAGCTGCCAAATTTAAAGACTTTTTGTTTACTATAAAAATCTGAGGCAAAATTACAGGCAAAACACACAGTCCCCTTCTAAGTATAAAAGAGGGCTTCTGTATTTACAGCTTCCACTGTGTGAGAGTTATTATTATTATTATTATTACGCTCCACTGTCTACATTGTTTTTCTTTCTTTATCCTGTTTTTTGTCTTCAAATTTTCATGTTTTGACCATTTTCTTGTTTTATTGTTTGACTAACTCTGACTCCAATTACCTTCAGACCTTCTTCTTCCAAAGAATGCATTTGTTGTTCTTTTGTTTTCCCTTGATGATTTCTTTTTCTGAATTATTGATTTAGCTGGTTGATAGTAACCATTTTATTATTCAATTTCTATTACTGTGGTCACTGAAGTTGTCTTTGTCACATTGTCATATGGTCATGGTCTGTGACCTATGACAAACTGTTAACTCCATTAAATGTAAACAAACAAACAAAACAAACAAACAACTTTATTCATCCCCTAGATGGGAAAATTCAAATCAAATCACCGACACTCCTACAGATCGAATATACACAAATCACACCCCATGCAGCATGCAGTGAGGGAAGTCAACGAATAAGGCTGCCGTTTAGCAGGCGTCAGTAAGCAATGTTGGGGGATTTGGTGCCTTGCTCAAGGGCACCTTGGCAATGCTCGGGGGTGAGCCAAGATCTCCCTGGCCGCTGGTCCACCTCTACACATATCCACGGTGAGGTCTTGAGTCAGCTGGTCTTGGATGGCCACCAAGTCAAGGTCTAGACAGGTCTTGAACCGGCTGCCCTCAGCAACCCTCTAGCTCCCAAGCAAGTCCTCCGATGCACTGAGCCATTGCCGCCCCTACGTACTAGTTGAGCCCACAATTTTGGGGACTTCCTGAGCTGGTAATTCTCTGAGAATTACATATTTATAAGCATTTGTTGGTTTGTTTTCACCTTACCTATAGGAAGAATGAAATTATAAAATTTCTGGCTGGTGATAGGCAGATTTCACTGTATTTCCTTTGCCACATATAGGCTTCACTGCTGATCTATTTCTTAATGTTATAGTAAAGACCATACAATATTACAGAGAAAACCTAACAATTAGACAGTCCCCTATAAGTGAGCACTTGGCAATGATGGAAAGGAAGAACTTCCTTGTAACAGGAAGAGACTTCAAGCATAACCAGGATCAGCCATTTGCCTTGACTTAGTTGGGCTTGATGGGAATGAGAAGAGAATAATGTAGCGTAATATAGAGACAAGGACAAAACAAACTTTGGAAATGAGAAAACAAAATTTAATGACATTAGTAGCATGGGTCTCCTCCCAGAGGGACATGCCCAAAACACCTCAAGTGAGAGGCGTCCAGGAGGCACCCTGATCAGATGCCAAACCAGCTCAACTGACTCCTTTCAATGTGGAGGTGAGCAGAGGCTCTACTCTGATCCTCTCACAGACAACTGAGTTCCTTACCCTATCGCTAAGGGTAAAATCAGCAACCTTAGGAAGAAAGCTCATTTTAGCCACTTGTATTCACGAGCTCATTCTTTCGGTCATTATTCAAAGTTCATGACCATAGATGAGGGTAGGAACATAGATAGACTGGTAAATCAAAAGCTTTGCCTTAGAGCTCAGCTCCCTCTTTACCGTGGCAGACTGGTGCAAGGTCCGCATCACTTCAGATGCTGCCCTGATCTGTCTGTCCATCTCCAACTCCATCCTTCCCTCAATCATGAGTAAGACCCCAAGATACTTGAAGTCTTCCACTTGGGGCAGGACCTCGTTGGGGACTATGTCTTGCCCCAAGTAGAGGCAATCCACCCTTTTCTGGCTGAGTACCGGGGACTCAGATATGGAGGTTTGCCAGAATCTCTATGAGACCAACTGGAAGTCTTGCTTCACGGTCTCAACAAACTCCTCCCACACCCAAGTTTTTGCCCAAGCTGCACTCTGTTAGGCCTGCTGGTACAGCTCGTCCACCAGGCACTTGCTGTTGAGCCCCTCCATAGGCCTGGCTCCAGGCCCCAGTAACTCTAAATTGGGTGAGGTACACAGAATACTTGTTTTTCTTTTTTCTGTTTTGGTTTTTCTTTTGTTATCAGGATCCATTTGGACTGTTCTCTGTCTGGCTCTTCACCCAGGACCTGTTTGCCTTGGGAGACCCTACTAGGGGCAAACTGTCCCTGACAACATAGCTCCTGGGATCATACGAATTTGCACAAATTATTTTTGGTCATGCTGTAGCCTTCAGGAGATCTCTCCTTCAGGCCAGGGGAGGCAGCCCTATATTCTTTCAGTATAGTAGGGACAACAAGAAACAGCATCCATGACAACTACATTGTGGCGGATGATCAGCTCATTCCCTAAAAGCATGAGTTCCAGGCTTTTATGAATACTCATGAAAACACATTACACACTGCTAAAAAAAATTAAAGGAACACTTTTTAATCAGTGTATAGCATCAAGTCAAATAAACTTCTGAGATACTGAAATGGTCAGTTAAGTAGCAGAGGGGGTTGTTAATCATTTTCAGCAGCTTCAGTGTTAATGAAATCAACAACAGGTGCATTAGAGGGGCAACAATGACATAACCCCCAAAGCAGGGAATGGTTAAAAGGTGGAGGCCACTGACATTTTTCCCCTTCATATCTTTTCTGAATGTTTTATCACTAGTTTTGCATTTGGCTAGGGTCAGTGTCACTACTGGTAGCATGAGGCTATACCTGGATCCTACAGAGGTTGCACAGGTAGTCCAACTCTTCAAAGATGGCACATCAATATGTGCCATTGCCAGAAGGTTTGCTGTGTCTCCCAGCAAAGTTTCAAACGCATGGAGGAGATTCCAGAAGACAGGCCATTGCTGTAGGAGAGCTGGTCAGAGCTGTAGAAGGTCTTTAACCCATCAGCAGGAACGGTATCTACTCATTTGTGCAAGGAGGAACAGGATGGGCACTGCCAGAGTCCTATAAAATGACCTCCAGCACGCCACTGAGGTGAATGTCTTTGACCAAGCAATCAGGGTGGTCTGAGGGCCGGATGTCCTCAAGTGGACCCTGTGCTCACTGCCCAGCACCATAGAGCTTGTCTGACATTTGCCATAGAACACCAGAATTGGGAGGTCCACCACTTGCACCCTGTGCTTTTCACAGGTGAGAGCAGGTTTACTCTGAGCACGTGACAGATGTGAAAGGGTCTGGAGAACGTTATATTGCTGGTGATGTCGTTCAGCATGGTGGGTCAGTGATGGTGTAGGAAGGCCATGGAGGGACTCACAGACATTTACAGACTAGGCAACGGCACCCTGACAGACATTAGGCATCAGGATGAAATTCTTGGACCTATTGTCAGACACTGCACTTGTGCAGTGGGTCCTAGGTTTCTCCTGGTGCACGACAATGTCCGGTCTAATGTGGTGAAAGTTTGCATGCAGTTCCTGGAGGATGGCTGAACTGATACCATTGATTGGCCCCCACACTCACCTGATCTAAATTTAATAGGACACCTCTAGGACATTATGTTTCGGTCCATCCAACACCACCAAGTTGCACCTCAGATTGTCCAGCGATACCCTTGTGCAGATCTGGGAGGAGATCCCCCAGAACACCATCCATCATCTCAGTAGGAGCATGCCCCATTGTTGTCAGGTATGCACACAAGCATGTGGGGGCCATACAAACTACTGAGTGCCATTTGGAATTGCTGCAATGAAATTTCAGTAAACAGATTAGCCTGCCGCATTATTTTTTTTAACTTTGATTATTTGGTGTCTTTGAATTCAGCCATCTGTAGGTTGACAATTTTTTTTCAAATTTAAAGAATGTCCCAACTTTTCAGGAATTTGGGTTATAAAATTTTTACGTGCTTTTTTCCCTTGTAAGAACTTTCAGCAGATATATGATCAGGATGGATTGTTGTCAGAAGTCTGCACTTTCTCAGGCTTTGGAAAATATCTCCAAAGACATAGACCACAATACAGATTGTTGTACTGAAACAACCTCCCCTGTTTTTTTCTGTAGCTGATCAACGTGAGTGAGTTGTGGTCTGTCAAAAAAATGTAATTACATCAGTTGAAAATTTGAAAGCGTGTGTAAATGCAATTCACACGAATATATGGCCCCATACGTTTGTCCATATAGTATAGATGACCAGGTTCCTGGAACAGACAGGACAGTCTCTCCTTCTACTTATGGGAGAATTTAAAGTTCATATTTTCCAACAAACACTTTGTGATAAAATGAGCTACATAGATTCCGTGATGGTAGTTGTTTTAAAGGTGACCCCCCCATTATCAAACCATCTTATAAATCCAGCTTTTCACAAGTTTGAAACCATTTATCCACCTAATCTTAGCATGATATTTATAAGCTTGGCTATATACACTTTATTCTAAGAAACGTGTCTCTAAAGATTACTTCTGCTATGGAGAATATGCATCTGGTGGCTCAGTTTCACTGTCAGGTTATTAAAATGTGGAGCTACCCACATAATGTGACACATAATGTGGTCAGTTCTTGGCAAATTTGAAATAAAATCTATCTGACCCTGATCCAGATGGCATGCAAATGTGTCGGTTCAGAATATTTTCTAGAATAAGAGTTCATATTTTAGTCATGTGCATTAAGTAGGATCTTTTTATGGGTGACTAAATAAACAAAATTATTTAAAATAATTTCTGAAGGTTACAATTGTAGAAACACTTAAAATCCAGATTTCCATCTCTTGGTGATAATAGCTCTCATCTGGTACAATTTCTTATAAGGTGCCAAAAACACTCTACCATGGTTAGTTAGTTGGAAACTTGGACCCAAATAGTAACGATACAAATAATAAAGTTTACTCCTATAGAGCATCGTTATTTATTTATTTGTTTGTTTGTTTGCCAGTGTCATCTACAGACACCTGCAAACTAAGAACTATGACCTTTGACACAGTATGGGCTGGAATGAACTGGTATGGAATGGGCTGGTATTTATATAGCAATTTAGTGAACTTACTGAGAAAAGTAACACTCACCCAATTCTGTCGCCAAACTGTTTTTCTTCTGTTAATTTACTGTTACACACTGAACCCTAATTGGATTTTTGTCAACTCCAACTCCATCTTTCCTTTCATAAATACAGTATTTCAAGAGTGCCTGCAACCTACAAGTATAACTGTTTAGTTGGAGGACTTGTTTTGCATTTTAAATTAAGCAAAAATTATTTCTATCCTTTTGAATGTTTTTAATTAATGCTTCTCACGCATTTATTCTTGAATTTTTTTGAAGGTAGATCCTTGCAAATGGTGTGCTTATTGTATTCCTCCCAATCTGGAAAGAAAAATGCTCAGTCGGTTTGAAAATGGAATATTACCAGAGGTCTCTTAGTGTGTGTTGGGCTGTTGGCTATTAGTCCTGGTCACTGTATCAAGGGTGGCATTGTAATAGAAAATCTTCTGGGGGAAGCAGACCACATAGAGTATCACTGCTCCACTGTATATCTAAAGCTGTCAGCACTGCATCATACTGTAGTGTCCTATATATTCTGTATCAAAAGGCAAAAGAAATAGTATTTGTTTTTTGTTTTTTTAATTTGCACCTTTCTTTCTTTTTGTTTTATTCATATTACTTTGGTACTTGGTGGAGACACAAGCCCCTGTCACCATGGAGGGTTGTGTCAGGAAGGGCATCCGGCGTAAAACCGCTGTCAATTTACCAGTGCAGATTAAGCCACTGTGGTGACCCCTTAGGGAGAATACAAGGAAGTGATGTGGATTTTTCTGGTCCAGCTGTAGACCCAGTCAAGGGCCACTTGAAGACTGAGTCCTGGATCTCCACACCTTTCCTTTCTATTTTCTAAGACCTTTCTTCTGGTAGATGTCTAAGTATTCAACTCAACTTTTAGAAAAATGACTAAGTCAGATTAAGAGTCAGGAGTCCAGAGTGGTTGCGTCCAAGAATGCTTTATTCCTCAAGCACAGAGATAAAGCATGAGCAGCTCTGCAGAGACAACTGAACTTTACAGACCAGACATTCACCTTATATACTTCCTAAGAAAGGGTACGAAACATATTAAGCAGGCTTGCCATGCCCCCTTCTTTTTCCCTTCTATGGGTTCTTTCCTGGAGATCTGTTGGTGTCCAACCTTAGCCTGAAACTCACTCTTGCGGGAACCTTTGTGATTTAATGGAGTCTTTTTTGCTTGATGTTAAACAAAGTTACTAAGAACAATCAAGGCTTTTGTTTCTAATGGAGTCTCAGC